>ML787898.1:491441-523742 GCA_009831015.1 Picea engelmannii | reverse complement strand
CACCCAAAATACTACAGACTGTCCACGATCCAATGCAACCAGTCCCACTCAATTTGGATACTCTAGGAAGAAGTTATGATTGTTTTACCTAGAACACCTTCTTGAGACTAGTCAATAGGGCTAGTCAGATACCCTATCTTACAAAGGGTGTATATACAAATTTAAAATGACCCAGATGCTGAACTTTTTACCACAGATACAATACTAATTTCTTTAAATGGTATCCAAAGGGCATGGTCTGAAACGTTACAGAAAAGTTGTTATAGCGAAAATGCCTCAATGACTCATTTCAGGATGATTCCATAACCCTATATTGAACAGGCTGTATCTCTGAAAGTATAAGGCCTCAGGAGCTGAATTTTGAACCCAACGTACCTTGATCCGTCTACTAAAAACCCTTTAAGCGGTTCCTTCTGAAACTTTGTAGAAAAAAAGTTATAGCGAAAATTCCACAGTGTCTCAGATGTAGCAACGAAACCCCAAGATCTTGAGCTCTGATTCCATATGTTAAGAACCAAACATCAATATAGCATATAAAAACCTCAGAAAAAGTACTCAACGCCTTGAAAAAGAGATAATTTCAGATAATAAGCCTCTTCGAGGGTGAAACCTCCTTTAACCCACTTAAATGTTCAAGTACAAGATGATTCAAAATGAAAATGTCTCCTTGGTATATATAGGAGACTAGGAGGTTTAATGGCCTAAAGCCGACATAAATAAAATAACATTACTAATATAAATTAAAACTAATGGCCTAAAGCCGACATAAATAAAATAACATTACTAATCTAATATGCCCCAATTAAGTGGTAATGAGCCAATATTAGGGCTTAACAGACTGTGTCTTCGTGGTCATTGATCGATTATCTAACATGGCAGTTTTGGTGCCCTGCGAGTAGAGAATCACAATCGAGACCACCACTAAGCTCTTCTTTGAACATGTTTGGGATCATTTTGGGCTCCTACAAACCATTATCTCATATCGAGATAGTAGATTCCTGAGCACTTTTTGGTCCAACCTATGGTCAATGATGGACACTAAGATGACCAAATCGACTGTGTTCCAACCACAGAATGATGGAAAAACAAAGGTATTCAACATGATGATTTTCCATGTATTGAGGATGTATAATTCCAAACATCCATGCACATGGGTTGAAATCCTTCCTTATGTTCAACATATCTACAATAAAACCCTCCATAGCTTTATTGGCCACAACCCTTTTCGGGTTTGCTTGGGGTTCCAACCATTAGCCCCCATTGACGTAGCTCTACCCATTGTGGTTGCACAAGAAGATTCCTACCATACTTAGACTGAGGTTGATCGAGCAACCAAAGTTTTTGAGCGAATCCAACAATCCAACAACAAGTTCATGATATTTTGTAGAAAGCCAATGCCAAGTACAAGAAGCACCACGATTAGCATAGGGTACCACACAAGTTTCAGATGGGAGATTAGGTATGGTTTCATTTGCAGAGAGAGCACCTCACAGGGCCACATTGGAATCTACACCCACTCTAATATAAGCCTTACACCATTTCCAAGGTTGTGGGTGAGAATTCTTTTGAATTAAGTATTCCTCCTTTCCTTGGCTTGCACTCGGTATTTAATGTGGAACTACTTTGACCATATTTTTTGCCTCTCCTTGACACTTCAGATGAAGTCGAGCACTTTTCCCCTAAAAAAATCAATCTAGACTGCATTCAACATGAGACAATTTATCAGATCATGGACACCAAGACGAAGGGCACTTGCCAACATAACATCCAACTCTATCGGGTCATCAAAGCAAGGCAATTTCTTCATCATGACAAGTGGCTTACTAGGAGTAAGATTCAGTAGAAGTTTCCCCATCTAATGGAGGAAATTGAAGTAATGGAGACCGTTTCTTCTTAAAGGGGGAGGAATTATCCAGGTGGATTTTGGTGGCCACCCACCTATTCCACTGGCTCAAAGAATAGTTTTCCTTTTTGGCGGTTTTTTATAGTTTTTTGGGTCCTGAACTTTTGGGGCCGTTTTGAGGCCCTAAACAACATGTTTTTGGACTTTTGGGGCACCACAAGTTCCATGTATCATTCCTTTTCCCTTTGCGAAAGTTGTACTCCTTAGCTAGACATTTCCGATGAGGTATCGAACGTCCCAAACAAATATTGTATGCAAAAGTTACACCCTTGGGAATTTGATGTATCAATTACCACCATGAGGGCCCACAAACCTTTTGGCGTTTCATCTCTCAGGTTTAGGGTTTTGGATGCTTAAGGTTTCCTCATTTGTGATTTATGTTAAAAATTCCTTTGGAGCCTCATTGTAATCATGTTCTTGTGAATGAGTGTAGAGGACACATCTCTCTTCAGAGATAAGCTACCACCATTCTAGCTAGCTTGTGTGATTTTCATTTTATAGTCTTCTGTATTCCACACAATCATTAATAGAATATGATTTTTACTGTATTAATGTGTTCCTTGCCATATATTTGTGTATCTCCTTTTTATATCTCTATTATATTTCTTCCTTCATGTCGTTCTTAAAATAATATGGATCAGAAGGACAAGTCTTTTGATGGAAAGTGGACTAGATAACTATTAATCCTAAGGGGAAATGGGTGGAATGGGTGCTAGAATGCATTTGGTGCTAAATGAGGGAATCCAATTAAAGGTGGAATGTTACCATTCGATGAGTGCATTAATGCAACTTGGAGTGATGAGGAAATTTTCTAGGCCTGGGTGAAACCTATGGAAAAATCAAAAGGTGGAAAAAAATAAACATACAATGATTACGAAGGGAAAGCTTGGCCCCTGGGGTGTAGAACGTGATGAGAAATAAAGACAGACACTAAACCAACCAAGATAGATAAGACAAATTTAAACAAGAAACAAATGAAAATCACACAAAAAGATTTTATCCTGGAAACCCAAAAATGGGAAAACCAACATTCCTTGAACGTCTTGCTCCTTGTTATCTTATTCATTAAATGCATAAAGAATTACATGACTAAAATTGGTCTACACCTAATACACAATCACCATCATACTCTCTTGCTTTACACAAGAACACACCTGCAACCAATTTGGCTTACATCTACATGACCAACAACAATGCTCATGAACATAAATTTAATACCATTACAATGCACCTTATTTATAGCATTTAGAACATTCAAAACTCTAAATCATGGCACCCAAAAAGAGTTACATATCCATGCAGATAATTGGTTGCAATCCTGTGAATCTCATAATTCTATTACAATTGACTTCATTTGGTTTACCAATCGACTATCATTCGACCTCCAATCGATCTTCAGTCGGTTTTCACTCAACCTCTTGTTTACCACTTTGACTTTGAATTGCCCGTCCATCACTTTGAATTTCAACTTCTCGTTCGATCAATTGGACCTAGACTTAACCATCGACTCAACTTGACTCATTGGTCGATTCTTCACCTAATCATCCATTGTGAATAGACAATCAGATGGTTGTTCTTTCACTGCAAAGAATATAACAACCCAAAATTATCCCACTTGTTGTCTTCTTTGCCGATAGAGGAGAACATGAACATCTATTTACTCACCCAAGGAAACAATGGCCATTTCCTCTCTACACCAAGAGAACTTCACAACACTCATAGACTTGGTCAAAGAGTCTACTATGTTTTCCAAAGTGTCTACATTCTCCAACAACACCTTGTTGCATTCCACCATGTCTCTCATGAAATGGTATTGTACATCAATATTATTCATCCTGAAATGGTACATTGTGTTCTTTGTCAGAAATATTGCGCTTTGATTGTCATAATTTATCTTGATAGCTCTCTGCTCAAATCCGATCCTTGAACACAGTTAATGCAACCATACTGCTTCTTTGCTTCCATGAGTGGTTGTCATGTATTTAGATTATGTTGTAAAAAAGTCTATGAGTGTCTATCACTTACTAATTTAGCTGATTGCTCCATCGAACATCTTGAACACATATCTACTAGTCAACCTTCATCGATCTAGATCTCCAACCCAGTCGACATCGAAAAATTCATGTACATTTACTTCACTGTTAGCTTCAGGCTTCCCTTGGTAGCATATAGCATAATATTTTGTGCCACACAAATACCTGAACACTCTCTTGATAGTTGTCCAATGATCTTTCCTAGGTGTCGACATGTATATAATTAATACTCCTACTGCATGAGAAATGTCCGGTCGAGTGAAAACCATCACATACATCATACTACCAACAAAATTTGCATGGGTAACACATGCCATGTCCTCTATTTCTTCGTGTGTCTTTGGAAATTGTTCAACAATTAGTTTTTATCTCACATGAATTGGCACCTTGATCGGTTTGCAATCTAGCATGTTGAACGCTTCAAAACTATTTCAATATACTTCCTCTGATTCAACCAAAGTTTTCTAACTACTCGATCTCTTTTGATATCCATTCCCATAATGATGTTTACTGCTCTGAGATCCTTCATGTTGAACTTGGAGTACAACTACATCTTCACCTCTTTATTTCGTCCATGTTGTTTTTGACCAGCAACATGTCGTCGACATACAAAGCTACATATATGAAATGGTCACCTTCTTCCTTGGAATATATAAAGTGATTAGCCTTACTTCTCACGAATCCCAAACTAAGGATGCAGGTGTCAAAATTTTGGTACCACATCCTTGGTGATTTCTTTAGACCATAAAATGATCTTTTCAATTTGCACACCAGATCTTTCTTTCCCTCTACTGCAAAACCTTCAGGTCGTTTCATGTAGATTTCTTCTTTGAGGTCCCCATGTAGGAAAACTATCTTCACATCCATTTTCTCTATCTCAAGATCAAATGTTGCAGCCAGAGACATTAGTAATCTAATGGAAGTTATTTTTTCAATAGGGGAAAAAAGTCCACTGAAGTCGACTCCTTCGACTTGGGAATACCCTTTTTCTACCAATCGAGCTTTGAATTTCTAGACTTGACTTGTTGTGTTTAACTTTTTCTTGAACACCCACTTGCTACTGATAGGTTTTCTTCCATTAGGTAATTAGACCAGATCCCATGTCTCATTTTTGTGTAAGGATTCCTTCTCTTCGACCATGGCATCATTCCATAGTTTACCCTCTATTAATTCGACTACCTTCTTGATTGCCTTGGGATCCTTGTTGATGGAAAATAACACAAATGCAGAACGGAAATCAGGTGGATTTTACCTTTCAACTTGTTTTATTACTCGTTCATACCTCCTTACAACCAGAGCTAGTCGTTCCACCTCTTCATATGATTCAATCGACTTATCTGAATCGTCTTCATCATTCCTCAGTTCAAACACCAACTTCTCTGGTTCTTTTTCCATTTGAACCTCTTCGGTCTTGGAATTTGTAATCACTTCCCTGAAGACCACATATCAACTGTACATTTTTTTCCTTGATGCAGGATACATAGATTATATCCTTTCATTACATCCTTGTACCCAATGAAAATACACTCCACTGCCTTCTTGTCCATGTTATCCCCATTTTGTGGGATAACTAAGAAGATGATGTCTCGAGGCCCTCAGGTTGCATATATGGAGTGTCGAGAGACCACATGACTAGTAGTTTCCACTTGCACATATAAAATCCTGCTCTATCACCACATTTTGATCCATTTTCAGTGCATCCACCACACCAGCTGGCTTCTAGAAGGAAGATGGGTCTTTCTCCATGCGATATAAGTCAGGTATTGTGGGGTAATCACCCTAATATTTGAGGCATTTAAAAGTGTTGTACTTAAGTTGATTTTGATTATAGAATGCCTGCTTGGAAATTATACTTTTGACCCTATTTCACCTTGGTGAGTGTCATATATTTCCTAGTAAGTGGGCAACCTTTGGGGAAGCTTTTCAATTGGGGGTCCCTTGAGGGGTTAGCCTACCATTCCCAACCATGCTTACAAATTTCCGCTCATTACTCTCCCATCATATTTCCCTCTTCTAGGTCCTTTGAATTTAGTGACCCAAGAAGGGCATGTACCTCGTTTCATGGGAAGAAGGGGATGAAGGCCCAGGGGGATGGTTTTTGGAAAAAGATAATAGCCTAAAATATAAACCTTCTATATGCTCTCCCAATCAGGTCTTGAGAAAGATGATCTTCTTCTCTTAAAAGAATTAAAGACCTGCAAAATATCAAACACATAATAAATATCCCGCTTGAATATAATACTAACACAAGTGCATTACAACGCTTTACATGGTTACCCCTATGACAATTTGTGGACCTATTCATTCAAGTGACACTGTGTTACTACCCCCCAAGCTAATCGATTCACTATTGGGAGTGCACACGTTTTTGTATAATTGATTAATTAATAAATGACAATAAATGGGTTTGGAAAAAGGTTTCATTGAGAAAGAAGGTGCAACACACCCCCTACAAAGGCACTCATAAATGAGATAATACTATCCCTTGTATGTCATGAGACTCATTGAACTATGAATTCTAAACCCCTATCCACATAATCATACACTACATTACCTTGAATGGGCATCCTTAGGAGCATCCCTTACTTGAGGGTTTTGGTCTACCCAATAGGACTTTTATGACACCCCTCGCATACCTAAACTTGGTCAATTGTATAGGGTCTTTGAGCATTTGTTTAATTTGATGAGGTAGTTTTGATGCACTTGTTTAGGTGCCTTGTTTATTATATGTGGTTTTCACTTTCCATTATATTTTTACTCAAGATCCTTGGAGGGCGTGCCTATTTGTTTTGAAGGACCTTGATTGGTGGACAATTTTGGAGGAACAAGCCTAGCTTGGGCTTCCATGGGGCTTGAAGCCCATAGGTTGGATGAAAAGGGACCAAATTCCAGATCATGATGAATTACCTTTGGAGGCCTATAAGACACCTTGGAATACCTCACCTAGCCCTCACATGCCAACCAATTTTCCTAGGAGGGGAAAAACATCACTTCTTGAGGCTTGACGTCACTCAGGGCTAGGGTTTGTGGTGATGGAGGTATTTCTCATTGACACATGCATGTTTCTAAGGAAGGAATATTTAAATCATGAAGAAGGGGCTTGGGTGAGTGACAAGTGGCCTTTGGAGGCCTAGCCATGATTTCCCAACTCCAACAACTTTCTCCAAGTGCCAAAACGTCTCCCTAAAGGGGTGACACCATCTTATTTTAGGGTTTCTTATGTGAAAAAGTGAAAATTAAAAATTATTGTTTGTGTAAAGGGGTAAGATAAGGGTTGTTGACCCATTATCTTATTTTTTACCCTTTGAATGTGGACAAACTACGTTTTAAAGTTTTTGTATAAATAGAGATCATGTGAATCTCATTTCATAACATAACTCTCCCATTGTGAGAAGGACTAGGCTGAAATTTCAACTATTCTTGGGCATTATGGTGTTTTTCTCTTGTGAAATTGTCTTTGGGTATTATATTTTGGTGAATGGATGAGAAGAAGTGATGTGCACCTCTAGAAGGCTTACTCTTTGCTATTGGATGATGATTTGTATGGTGAACTAGGGTTTTGACATCTCTTTGCTTGAAATTGGTAAGGGAAAATATGCATATACTAGTTCTTATTGCTTATTGTTGTTTATTTTTGTAGGAGTATGTTGGATACACCCTCCATTAATGCTTCATCTTCTTGTTAAAGTTATAAGTCATTCTTGAACAAGGGTTGCTAGGAGAAGTACAAGTGTGTACACCCTCCTAGATTTACCCTAATTTGGTTGGCATACCCTAGGGAGTAAGAGGATTTACACCCCTGGGATATTGTTGATACAACTTGTGCTTTAAATACCCCATTCACCCAAGTTTAAAGACACTAATCTGAATATTTTGCATTGGAGAAATACAATAGTGCATCGGGAAACATGATTTTTGGCCATTTTAATTTTTTGCAATTTGGGTTTTGTTGCTTATGCCTAGCACACCTATTAGCCACTAGGGCATCCCATATAAAGAAGTATTTCTTTATGATGTTATACAACTTCATCTATATTCATTAGGGATGAAAAAAACCTAACACTTATTTATTTATAACTTGCTTTTCAACCGTCAGAATTTGCCACACTTATCTACTTGGTCTAGCGCAACTTTTGGGTGGATTATTTGTGAGTTTTTATGGTTGGATTTTCTGTTGTAACAAATTTTTGTTACAGCCATAAGGACTCAAAATATATCTACAAATACTTTTTATTATAGCCTTGTTTCATTGCTAAAGTCTTGTGCTTTCATTCTTGAGTATCACTAGTGTTTATCTAACTTATCTCTAGCATGATTTGTTGGAATTTTAGCAATTGCTTAGCAGATTTAATACTTATTTCTTTGCTGATGTACATTATTTTTTATTGCTGCAATTAGGGACAAAAATCTTAACTTCCTTGTCCACCTAAAATTATACATATATGCTGGGCTTGTTCTTGTGTCTCAAGCAGGTACAACATTCTTTGCAGGTGTTCTTGTCTCTTAGAAACCATTGGCTACCATCAAGACTCTTTCCCAAGCCTTTCTACAACTTCTATATTTACCTTTAGGGGGAATTTACTTCATCTCTTTACTTTCCATCTCTTTCCCCCCAGGGTCATCGAGATTCCCCCCTTGAGGTGATTCCATCATCTATAAAGTGACAAGAATACCTGCCTAAGGTGACAGTGGGTAGGTGTTCTCAAAGTTGTCACCATTTGGTGGTTGGGTTAGGATTTTTCCAACCTACAGTTTGCACGATAACAATCCAACTTGTTCCTCTTTTCCTTGGGAACATGCAGAAATGCATCACAACCAAATACTTTGAGATGTGAAAGCGAAGTCTTCTTACCAAACCATACCTCATGTGGATTTGAGTCGACTACTGCTGATGAAGGAAACCTATTTTCTAAATTCTTTACTGTGTCAACTTCCTTTGCCCATAATTCTTGTGCGAGCCCAACACCATTGAGCATGCTCCTTGTCTTATCCATCAACCTCATGTTCATTCTCTCAACAACTCCATTTTGTTGTGGGGTATATGGTGTGGTGTTTTGGAGTGTTATGCCATACTACTTATAGAACTTCTCAAAGTCCTTTCGACATAATTCACCACCATTGTCAGCTCTCATCACCTTGATATTCTTATATGTCTGGTTTTCCCCAAGATATTTAAACTCTTTGAATTTCTAGAAAACCTCTGATTTCTTCCTCAGGAAATATATCCTTGTCTGATTAGAAAATCATCTATGAAGGAAACATAGTACAAGGATCCACCAAGTGAAGGGACTGGTATAGGCTCAAACACGTCACCTTGAATCAATTCCAGAATCCCTTTTTCCCTTGTAGCTCCAGATGGGAATCTAACCCTATTTTGTTTTCCATATATCAATGCTCACAAAAATCAAGTTCCAAATTACAATTTGGAAAATCTCTGACCATACCTTTTTTGTGCATAGATCAAAGTCCTTTATCACCAATGTGTCCCATCCTCTAGTGCCATAACATGGTCGAGTTGAGTTGACGAAGAACAATCAAGTCAGTTTGTATCGACTCAACTCAAGTTGAGTCAATTCGATTCGAATTCAGGGACAACAATGTTGTTTCATCCACTCGAGTTAACATTCCCTAACAACTTGTATAGGGTTTCAATTTGGACTCCTTTAATTAAGACCATCGCACCCCTAGCCATTTCACATGTATACTTTAGAAATAGAGTGGGCACACCTGCATCACTCATTTTGCTGACATATATCAGGTTTCTTGCCAAACTCAGAATATGTAGCACACCTAGAAGGGTTCTACTCTTTGCATCCTACAGTATTAGTGGGACTCTTCCCCATCCAACAATTTTGGTTATTGAGTCATCCCCCAAGAACACATTTATCCCTTCATATCTCTCATATTCACAGAACCATTCTTGGTGAGGTGTCATATGAAAGGATTCTCCCTATTATATCATCCAAACTTCCTTATCTATCTGTGTACTGGTCAATGCCAGATACACATCGCCTCCTTTATCCAAAGTAGTCTTTCTCTCGGTTGAATTCTTATTGTTGGATCCTGTACTAACTTCTCTCACCTTCGACTTGCAATATATTTTGTAATGACTAGGTCTACCGCATTTCCAACATATACTCATTGACTAAACCAGGGATTTAGATCTACCCTTCAGCTTAGACTTTCTACATGAGAATTTTCTTTTATCTCTGTTGACCGATCAACCTCTCACCATCAAGGCATATTTTGTCGATCCTTCCATATTATTCCATCTCATTTCTTCTGAAAATAGATATTGAGCCACATCTTCTAGCACTAGTGTGGTCAAATTAATTCCTATAGCCATGAATAAGCTATTCCAAGAGTCTGGAAAATAACATAACATGCTAATACATTTCTCCTCCTTAGTGATTTTAATATCCACAGACACTAACTGACTTATTATAGTATTGAATGCATTCATATGCTCTCTTACTGACCTCTCATCACTTATCCTCAAAAGTTATAGTTTCTTCCTAAGGAACAACTTATTTACCGGGGATTTCGACTGGTATAAGATTCCCAACTTTTCCCATAGTTTCTTAGCCAAGTCTTCACCCAAGACATTTAGTAGTACCGAATCTAGAAGAAAAAGTTGAATCATACTCCTTCTCCTTCTTTCAAGTTTCTCCCATTCTTCCCTCGACATACCCATTGAAATGGTATCCTAGCTTACAAATTCCCATTTTTCTTGGTATCTAAGGAGATCTTCAATTTTAAGCTTCCAAAGCTCAAAATTCTGGCCATTGAATTTTTCAACCTCTATCCTCAAACTACTTGCCATTATTTCAAGCACAAATTTAAAGATCTCTGACTTACAGCTCCCACTAGACCTAGGTTTAGCTCAGATCCAAGATTTGCTCACCTTTGCTATGATATGACTTGTACATAGAAACAAACAAGCTCTGATACCAAATGATGAGAAATAAAGACTCACACTAAACCAACCAAGAAATAGAGGATAGATTTAAACAATAAATAAATGACAATCACACACAATACATAGACATTTTACCTTGGAAAACCAAAACCATAAAAAATATCATTCCATGAGAGTCTTTCTCCTTATTGTCTTATTCATTCAATGAATAAAGAGTTACATGACTAACCTTGGTCTACACCTGGGAAAAAATCGCCATCATATTCTCTTGCTTTACACAAGAACAAACCTATAGACAATTTGGCTTACATCGATGTGACCAACAATAGTTCTGAGGAACATCAAATTAATACAATTACAATGCGCCTTATTTATAGGCTTTATGACATGCAAAACCTTAAATCATAGTGCCCAAAAATAGTTACGGATCCACATAGATAATTGGCTGCAATCTCATGAATCTTAGGATCCTGTTACAGTCGAATTTAGTCAGTGTACCAGTCGACCTTCAATCGGTGTTTAGTCGGTTTCCACTCAACCTCCTGTCGAACTCCCACTTCAACTTCGAATTTCCCATCGATTACTTCAAATTTTTACTTCCGAGTCGATCGGTTTGACCTTAGCTTAACCATTGACTTGAATTGACTCGTCAGTCGATTCTTCACCCAATTGATCCACCTTGACTAGACAATCAAATAATTTTTCTTTCACTATAAAGAATATAACAACCCAAAAAAATAGTCGATGATGAAGTGCACAGTTAAGGCACTCCATTATGTGAGGTTTGTTGGCATAGGGGAAGACCTAGGGTTAAACACTACGAGAGCACACCATCAAAACCCTAACTACCGACCCTTTCGACAACACCTGCGAAGCAGATGAAGTCTCACCCGCGGTAGAGGCAGGGCTGGTTGCAAGACTCAGGTGTCTGCAACCTTAGCTGGGACACAGATCTGTGATTATATTTCTTACAAAGCACTTAGCATCAATCATTCATCAATATTCAATCCTTATTGTACTTCACAAATAGCACAGAGCATCGTAACATTCACTTAGATCTAAAGTATTTCAACACTTAATAACAGTAAAACATATCAGATCCAGTAAATCAACACCAAGCATCTTCATACATATCATATCTACATTTGCATACACATCTAATAAGCACAAAGAATAAAAATATCCATCTAAATATATCAAATCACTTAGCAAATAATCACATCAATGCATCAGAACAAGGCACAAAGAAGACAACACAGGATTTACGTGGTTCACCCCCACCCTGGGGCTATGCCCACCAAATCTTCTTCTTTATTATCATCAGCCAAATGGTTACAAGCACAGAGCTGCCACACCCTACTGTGCACAGGACAAAATATCTACGCAACTCACTAAA
This sequence comes from Picea engelmannii, assembly GCA_009831015.1. Classification (NCBI taxonomy): domain Eukaryota; kingdom Viridiplantae; phylum Streptophyta; class Pinopsida; order Pinales; family Pinaceae; genus Picea; species Picea engelmannii. The sequence goes on along the minus strand of ML787898.1, from coordinate 511,491 downwards.
TCCTTCTTCCTTGCCTTACAACACAATTCCTTCTATATCTCCACACATGGACTTGCACTAAGCTCTGCAAGCCTATAGAATGGATAACACCTCGATCACACAGATATCACTTGATACGTAGCATATATCACATAGATACAATACTCTACTATATGCCTACATGTCTATTTATACATACAAAATGGGCCTAATCATGGGTAAACCCATGACCGACATCCCTTTCCCATTACATATTCCCAAAACCCAAAAAGCGACCCAAAAGTGGGTCGGGATTCTGCAATCTCCACATTGTCTAGCGCTCCATCTTCGACAGGATGTCGAAGTCCCAAAAACAGTCAAATATGACCAAGTGTTCCCAAAACTCGGTCAAGGGCCAACATGCCCCCAACACTCACCTGTGACTCATCCCGAGTCACTCTGGTCTGAGAAATTCTGTCTCGAATGCCTCAAGCTTGTCTCGAGCTACTTTGACTTGTTGTAGTGATACTACCTCTTGCTCAGTGAACTCCTGGATGAGTGTGTCATTGATTGGTCCTTCCAGGCACTGTTCTACTGCACTCACAACTTGTTCAAGTTCTACTCCTTGGATTTCAACTTCGGTGAACAGTTGGCATGCCTTCTCTTGCACTGGTTGAAGTCATTGAGAGACTTCCATAAATTTGGTTTGGATTGTGTGGATTTGTTGCTGGGCCATGTGTTGCTTTGGAAACCTCTTCATTCTTTCAACTGGTAACAAGGATTTTAGATGCGCATGTAACCTATCTGCATGCTGTTTTGCTTCTTGGAGCTACGACTCCAATGCTTGTAACTATGGATTCTCTGTGAGGTTTTCATAAGTTTGAGCACTCCTAGAGCTTAGCTTATTTCATTCCAAAGAAAGGGATTTCATTCTGCTAACTGCGCTTCGAGCAGTTTCCTCTCTTAGGTCTATGACTTCTTGAGGGGTCTCGGGCACAGTGCGAAGTTCTAGGTTTGTGATGCATTGTTGAAGTTGCTAGATCACTTCTTCGAGCTGTGCCACCTGCTGTGGAATTCATTCTTCAACTCTCACTTCTATGACGGTCATAGACTGAAGTGCTTTGTTGACCTATTCTTTTACTTATAGCTTCTCTGCTATCAATTGGTCTTTGCTCTGCTTTCTCTTTGTCCCACTGTACTTGAAGATAAAGTTTTTCTCATTCCTTACAGATGCACTGTCTACATCATGAACCTCTTCAGGCTTCTTTGTCTTGCTTGGTCCGGGTGTATCCTACACAACTTCTGGGTTTTCTACATAGGAAAACTCTGCAGGGTTGGCTGGAATAAGGAGGTTCACCGACCATTCCTTAGTGATATCTTATAAGTCTTCCTCTGTCAACTTGTAATAGGACTGCAACTATTGCTTGTGCTCATTAGCACACATTTTTATATAAATAAAGTGGCGGTCTGCGCTGAACTTAATTAGGGGATGAAACCTGTGGAGGGTATTCAGGGTCATCTGGGCTCGGACTGAATGGATTTATTCAACTGGTTGTAGTAAGTATGGAAGACGACATTGGACTGCCACTTCTTGTTCATGTCGTTGGAGTACCATAGCGTACAGAACTTTGCAGCCAAAGGTTCAAAGGGCTCGATGTCGGGGAAGGTCACACCTTCTGACATTTCCCATGCAATGAATGCGATTAGTATGAGAAGCCAGCTAAAGTGGAACTCATGCCCTTGGTCTTGCACTTCTCTGCAATCAAGATCTAGCTGGTTTACAAGGTACTATGCCCAATTCATCTGTAGTCCCTCCGTGCACTTTCCTGCGAGGTCAACTACAAATCCAGTCACTTGGGTGTGTTGGTTCTTGTGAACTATCTTGCCTGTGATCAACTGACATGTGAGGCACACTGTGCCGTTCTAGATAGAGGTTACCTTGTAACCTCACGTGTCCTTCTCAACATCGCCATAAGTTTCTTTAATCCTTTGGGCTAATTCTCGGTCTGAGGTCTTTCCAGGGTAAAAATCCTGTGGGTCTGGGCCCTGCATGCTCATCCCTGTGATCCGATTGATCAAGGTCAGATCCACAGTGATGCAGCGGTTCAACCATAAGTAACTTCTGTGGTAGCAGGATAACAACAATTTCACACATGCGTTTACTTCTTGGTGTCAACTGAAGTGCGAGATCTTCATCACATTGAGTAGTGTGGATTGCATGAGGTTCTAGTTCCATGGCTGTGGGATAATCTTCGAATTCTTGCCTTTAGTCCTGGTCAAGTACTTATGCGAGGAAAGCATGTTGTAAGCTTTCTGGTCTCTAAGGTTGAAGTCACTGAAATTCAATGCTGCGAGCTTATCCTGGTCGAATCAAACTGCTATTATCCCTTTCAGGAGGTACGCTGTGACCAAAGCATAGTCAAAATATTTGGGCACATTGTCTTGGTTGATGGCGCCACGTAGAGGGGGTAGGTAGGCAGGTGGAATGCTCGGAATCAGCTTGGCATTTGCAATATCGTCTCTATGCTTCGTTCTTGTCTATGTCGTGGTTTTGGAAGTTCCTGCTCCATGAGTAGTCGATGGAGAAGCTTGGACTCCTCCTGTGGATGATGCTTGCACACCTCTAGACATCCTTCTTTCTGACATGACTTTCTCGGTCCTGAGATCAACGAGTACTTCCTTCGTAGATTCTTCAAGTGCGCTAAGCTCTTCAGACATACGCGCTTGGGGTAAATTATCGGGGTCAAAATTATCTTAGACACTGCACAAGAATGAATAAAAAAGGTGCGATGATCATTGTATACACTTTCTAGTCTACGGGCTTCAAATTCTCAGTTGGCAAAAGTGTTCTTCGGGCATGGTGCGATGAGATAAATAGGCAATCTTGGCAACGGTTTTATTTGCAATGGGTATGAGCCTCATTAATTCTTGTTCTGTCCATTATGGCGTGGTTCGATGGTCTGGTGATGAGCCATCAATGCTTTTCGATCCATTCAGAGTGGTGGTCGAATGGAAATATCGAACTCCAACGACTATATTGCTTTTCCATGGCGAAGTACCCTATGTCGTTGTTCTGATATCTCGGCGAAGCTCCAATTCTGCAAAGTTTCTTTCTGTGAGGTACCCTTTGGAACCTCCTGTAACCTTCCAATCTTATCCTTCTTCTTACTTAGCTTCCTAGCCTTCTTCCCCGTGAGCTTCGTCTCGACAGTTCTTTTCCCATTCTGATTCTTATTTTCCTTGTGCATAGTCACTTTGCGCTGCTGATATTCTTTTCTAGGATTCAGGTGTATCACTTCTTCTTTATCTGGGACAGATACTTCAATATTCTATGAATCTTCTAATGCTCTTGCAGATTTGACATTTGGGCTTCTAGTGTTAGGTAGCTTTGATTTGTTCTCCTGTTCTTCAATCAACTGTGCGATCCTTCTGGTCATGAAATCTTTTAACTCTTGTATCTTCTGTTCTAAGACTTCTTTTTCTTCCTTCTTTCTAGCTTGATCTCTATCAATCCAAAATTTTCCTAGTAACATGGTAAACGATGCGCGGTCTTCAATGAATTTAATAATCTCAAAGTCTTCCTTTGTCGAAGTTCCATTGATTTTCATAGGTATTTGAGTGAGCTTTCCACATAACATCATCAAATTTCCTCTGAATAGTCCTATTCTTCCTAATGAAGGGATCATAGCAGGATTTCCTATAGCTTCCCAAGTTCTTTCTGGCATAATGTTCACTTGTGCCTCTTCATCAAGGATAGAGTCAATGTCGAAGTTTCCTATTCTTGCTTCAATACATTCTTTTTCTTTGAAAATCTTTGATAGTCTAACATATCAGTGGTCATTCAAGGTCTCTTTGATTTGTATCAATACCTTCTCTGATTCTTGCTGGGGTTCTGCCTCTTTTGGATCCACCTTAGGGTTTCCTTGGTTCAGATTCATTCTTTCAATCTTAGCAATCATTCCAGGGCAATCCAATACTTCATGGTCCATAGCTTTGCAACAGAGACAACTAGGTCTTCCACCAGGGCATTCCTTAGCTAGATGGCCCAGTTTTCTGCAACTGTAACATAGGGTCACTCCTCTCTTTCTTTTATACGATCCCCAACTTTTTCTATATTGCGCACTAGGATCATGGTAGCTAGCCTGCAAACAATTCTTTCTAGTATCCTACATCCATTTGTTAGTCCAAACATTCTATAACATATTAATCACTATTCTTATCAGACCTACTCATATCAAACTTTCTTTCATCTATTAATGCCCTAGTTTTTAAGCTAGGACATAATCTATCAAACATACCTAGATCCATGCTCTAGAAACAAAAATTTCCACTTATCTTACTTCTACAGAGCACAAAGATTCTAGATCTAAGAACTTTTAACTGTTCTTACCTTTATCAAAGCATTGAGCTTACAGATCTGACCTCTTTTCTGTAGATCTGACCTCTTTTCTTTAGAAACTCCCACTTTTACTTTTCTTAGAGCACAAAGTGTTCAGATCTCGCTTCTTTTCTTCAGATCTGTCCTTCCTTTCTTTAGCACAGAGCTTTTTAGATCAAGTGGAATACTGCGCACTAGGGCACAGATCCACGCACAGAGCTTCCACAATTTCAGGACAAATCTTTGAACAAAGATTCTTCTTCTTTTAGTTCCCAACAATCACAGTTTCAAGTCCCAGCAATGGAACCATTTGTTGGCACAAGGGCAGACCCAGGGTTCAACGCTATGAGAGAATACCAACAAAACCCTAACTACTGGCCCTTTCGGCAACACCTGCGAAGCAGATGAAGTCTCACCCGAGGTAGAGGCAAGGGTGGTTGCAAGAATCAAGTGTCTGTAACCTTAGCTGGGACACATATATGTGATTATATCACTTACAGAGCACTTAGCATCGATCATTCATCAATATTCAATCCTTATTATAATTCACAAATAGCACAGAGCATCACAACATTCACTTAGATCTAAATTATTTCAGTGCTTAGTAATAGTAAAACATATCAGATCTAGTAGATCAACACTAAGCATCTTCATACATATCAGATCTACATTTACATACACATCTAAGAATCACAAAGCATAAATAGACCCATCTAAATATATCAAAGCACTTAGCAAATAATCACATCAATGCATCAAAACAAGGCACAAAGCAGACACCTCATGATTTACGTGGTTCGCCCCCACCCTGGGGCTATGTCCACCAACTCTTTTTCTTTATTATCGTCAACCAAACAGTTACAAGCACAGAGCCACCACACCCTACTGTGCATAGGACATAAGATCTGTGCAGCTCGCTAGATCCTTCTTCCTTGCCTTACAACACAATTCCTTCTATATCTCCACACAGGGACTTGCACTAAGCTCTGCAAGCCTATAGAATGTATAACACCTCGATCACACAGATTGCACTCGAAAAATAGCCTATATCACATAGATACAATACTCTACTAGATGCCTAGATGACTATTTATACATACAAAATGGGCCTAAGCATGGGTAAACCCATGGGCCGACATCCCTTTCCCATTACATATTCCCAAAACCCAAAAAGGGACCCAAAAGTGGGCCGAGATTATGCAATCTCCGCTTCGTCTGGCACTTCATATTCGACAAGATGTTGAAGTCCCAAAAATGGTCAAATATGACCAAGTGTTCCCAAAACTTGGTCAAGGGCCAACAAGGTCACTGGATTGAAACCTCGACTTACCTTGTGTATCATGGAAGGGGTAGCATGGGAATTCCCTGAGGTTATAGTGGTAGTAGTCAGAATCAACCCTGTGTCACGCAAGTATGAGCTTGACCTAGTTTTTGATTTCTCTAGACAAAAAAAAGAAGGGAAATCCTATACTTAAAAGCTAATGGAGAGAACACACCTAATGGAATATGCATGTAAAATGATGCCTTTGATGATATCTTGCACACATACAAACCATGATCTCGATTGGATCATTATATTATTTGTCGTCTATCTCAATGGAAAAAATTGGAGTAATCAACTTGCAGGGTCATTTTAGTGGCAGGTCCCAGTTTGGAAAATTGGGGTTCAAAACCTTCCAAAGACATTTTGAGGCATTAAACATCGTTTTTTGGGGTTCTAGTGTTTGAAACTTGCACCCACCCCCTTCAACACTGTTTTACACTCTAATACCTTTCTAAATGTGTAGACTATACATCAACTAGAGTTCATATGCAAAGTTATGCCTCCTACACGTTGACCTATCGTGTTGACCACCATGTTATGAGAGGATGCCATGTCAACCCCCATCACTCATGCATATGGGGCTATCCATGTGAGTATTTTTAATAAGATTCTAGAACGTTCAAAACCCTACCACAATTGAGGTTTGAGGAAGTAAAAAAACCTACCCTTAGGTGGCTATCGGGATATGTTAAATACCAGACCACTAGGAGGAGAAGGTGTCCCATTCTATGTTATTGTATTTTTTTCTATAGCAGAGGAGGACAACTGGGAGTGGGAAATTAGAGAGCATAACAGAGGGGGTTAATGTTTTTTAGTAGCCTAATAGGCCACAGATCTCAGGTAACTCTATAAAGAGTGCCTTCTCCTTTGTACTTGTATTATTTCCATAGCAGAGAAAAGAGCGCATAGCAACCTCACCTTCTAGTGGGGCTTTCTCTTCTTTGTAATATCTTGTGGATGGTGTGTGATTATACTTCACTATTCTCTATTTTCTACATTTTATCTATTTCGTGCATAAGTAGAAAATGAATAACTAAATATTTTGGAATCTAAAGGAATTTAGCCTTCACAGTGTATATTTCAGTTTTATTTATCAGATTTGTTGTGATGAATTGTTCCAATGGAATATCCGTGACAGTTTACAGATCATATTGGTATCAGAGAAGGTTTTTATTTTGGGTATTTGTGGGAAGTTGCAGGATCTAGGAATTAACTTAAAGATAAGTCGCATAAACTCTAGCCATGGTGGATGAGTTTGTTCATAACAACCCTCAAGTTCTAGCAAAAGAGATATTTGAGAGGTTGGAAGTGCAAGTTATTGAAATTAGTCCCAACATGAACCTCATAATGGCAGTTCTAGGAAGCAATATCAGACTGTTCGGAGATGATGGAGGCTCTAACTTAGAGATAAAATCAAAGGGGAAATTGGGAGATTAGGAAGACTAAGGAAAGGATCCATGGAAAGAATGCAAGAAAGAATAGTCGATTTTGAGTTGCATGAACCCTTCATATTCCCTATTCAAGATGAAAGTGAAAGTGGACATAAAAACATACCAAGGTGAGATCAATGCATTAAAATTGAATCATTGGTTGTAACAAATAGAAGTTTATTTTAGTGTTCACCATATAGATGAAGAGTATCATATTTCATTTGCTAGATTGAAGTTAGAGGGCCATACTTTAATCTGGTGGGAAATCCATACATAAAAAATTAGGCTAGAGGGTGATCCACCAGTAAGTAGGTGGGAGGAATTCAAAACACTCATCAAGTCTCAATTCTACCATAGTGGGTCTGTAGAGGACTAATGGATCTGATGGAACTACTTCAGGCAAAGACAAGGGTAGACTGTACATGAGCACACCATTGAGTTCAAAAAGATGGTCATCATGTTGGGTATCTCTCCCAAGAAACCATATGTACTCGTCAAGTATATGGGGGGTTTACATAGTCATCTATGAAAGAAGGTGATGCTCTTCAAGCCAAGGACAATGGATGAGGCGGGTGTATAGGTACAATACCTAGAAAAATTGGCCAAAATAAGGGGCATCCAAGTGGTTCAAAGAAAAAAGAGCACTAGGAATATTTTAAGGAGGGGAAGAAGAAGTGGAAATGGGGAAAGATAAGAAGACAACAAACACTACAAATAAGTGCAAATATCATAGAAACCATTGCAATTATTGCAACATTAATAGCCATACCGAGGAAAAATGTTGGAAACTGCATCCAGATATGAACCTGAAGAACCACAAGAAGGACATAAAGAAAAATAATCTTTTAGCCATGGATTCAAGCAATCAGGTTGAAATTAGTTCGCATGTGCATGAAAATATTGCTTGTACATTTGTGCAGAAGGAGGTGAATTTGAGTAGATTTCATCACCAGGAAGAGAAGGAGATGACCAAGCTCTTCCACATTAATATTTAGGTCAAGAAGACCAAGATAGATGCTTTGTTTGACTTTGGTTCACAGGATAATATCATATGAGTGGATCTGGTCAACAATATTGGATTGGGGGTTCATAATCATCCTATCCCCTATCCATTGGGTTGTGTAAAAAAGGATGCATAGATAAAGGTAGAAAAATAATGTAAGATTAAATTTGCTATAAGTGTTGATTTTATTGATGAAGTGGAATTGGGCGTAGTACACCTTGATGTATGTGGGGTAGTGTATGGAATCGCTTACATGTATATGAGGGATGCAATATTCATGTAGAGAGACAATTGATACCGACTGATCAAGGATGTGAAGTCTTACATCATCGACACACATAAATGCAAGTCAAATATTTCATTGCTAAGTACTAACCAAGCCAAGAAGTTGATTAGTTCTAGTAAGAAATATGTTTTTTGTTTCTTAAGAGAAAATGAGTCTGATGATGCATCAATGATAGTGAAGGCATCCCTAGAGGGGTGAACTAAAGAGACAAAACATCAGTTGAAGGATTTTCTATAGGAATACAGAGGATTGTTCAAGGAGCCTAAAGGGATACCACCCAAGAGGGATGTGGAGGATGATATACAATTATTTCCAAACTACCCATTATCGAATATTGGGTTGTATAGACAGTCTATTCTAGAAGAAAATGAAGTGAAGAAGCAGTTGTAGTAGTTGTTGGAGCATGGTGTGATTTGATCAAGTACCTCACCTTGTGGGTCACCCATCATAATTGTTCTCAAGAATGACGAGACTTGGAGAATGTGTATCGATTACAGGGAATTGAACAAGATTACAATGAAGAATCTGTACCCTCTTCCAAGGATCAATGATCTGTTGGACCAACTACAACATGCCAAGTACTTCACTAAGTTGGATTTGAAATTAGGATATCACCAGGTACGAGTCAAAGATTAAGATATCTATAAGTATTCCTTCAAGACAAGGCAATGTTTGTATGAGTGGTTGGTTATGCCATTTGGTTTATGTAACAAACTGACTACATTTATGAGACTAATGAATGATGTTTTATGCCCTTATCTAGATTCATTTGTTATTATACATTTGGATGATATATTGGTTTATAGTGCTAACTGGTAGGAGCACATCTCACATCTTATGCAGGTGTTAGAGACTCTGAAGAAGCACCAACTGTTGGCCAATCTCAAGAAATGTGAGTTTTCTTAGTAGTGTTTGGTGTATTTGGGGTATGTGATTGGTGGAGGGGAGATCAAGATATATCCTTCGAATATGGAGGCCATCATGAAATGGTCAACTCATACGATTGTCACTGAAGTTAGGAGTTTTGTTGGGGAAACACAATATTTGTGGAAGTTCATAGTTTCATTTTCAATGGTAGTTGCACCACTCCATGCTATAATTGCCAATGTTAAGAGTTTACAATGGGGGAATAATCAATAGAAGGAATTTGATGATATGAAAAGAAATATTAGTCAAGCACCACTGCTCACACTACCAAACTTGCAGAATCCCTTCGAAGTGGAGACATATGAAAGTGGGTATGCCATGGGAGAATTACCGATGTAGGGAGGAAGGCTTGTTTACTATCATTTTGAAGTAAAAAATTGGAAGCACTATCTTATGGGAAAGGAGACCATCGTCCACATAGATCACTAGCCACTACATTATTTGGAGGCCCATAGTAAGCTACAACAAACCAAGAATTACAAGTGGTTGGGGTTTCTATGGAAATTTTATTTGGTCACAAAGAATAATAAGGGTAGCAAAATAAGTTGGAAGACATGATTTCATGGTCACCCACATCCAATATTAAAACTTTGGGAACTATGATGCACATGGATCCTTTTAGCCATCATGCATACAAAGAGTTATACAAAGAAGATGCATACTTCAAGGAGGTGTTTTAGCAGTTGCAGGGCCAAATTCATATAGAAGAAGTTGCAGTAAAGTTGACTATCATTTCTAGAATGGTCTACTGTACAAGTTTGACAAGATTTGTGTTCCTAAAGGCGAACGCTTGCAAATTATCAGAGAGGCTCACACCTCCAAGGTTGCATAACATTTTGGTGTTGGGAAGACAATTGTCAACTTACAAAGGTATGTGTACTGGCCAAAAATTCAAGAAGATGTAGCACAATATATTATATGATGTATACTTGGTTGTACCAGTAAGCCCAGTAACAAGAAGTAAGGTCTATACCATCCCTTAACTATACCCTCTCGACATTGGGAAAGTATTTCCATGGATTTTGTGGGAGGTTTACCAACAAATAGGAAGGGACATGACTATCTATTTGTGGTATTTGATAGGCTCAACAAAATGTGCATTCTCATGCCTTGTAAAAATACCATCAATAGACAAGAAGAAACAAACAAGTTCTTTGAACATATCTAGGTGCACTTTGGAATACCAAGGAGCATCATCTCAGACACAAATACTAGATTTCTCAGTGCATTTTGGAGTACATTGTGGGAGAAGATTGACACTAAGTTGAAGAGGTCTACACCATTCCATCCATAGACAGGCGATAATATGGAACTAGTCAACATTACTTTGGTGCAACTTTTGAGGGGTTACAATTAGAAGCATCCAAATACCTAGGATGAAATTCTAATCTATATACAACACACTTATAATAGAGAATTTAACACTTCTACTGGTAAGTCACCTTTTGAAACTTGATTTGGGTATTTTCCACCTTCATCCTTAGATGTTGTATATGGAAAACAAGGAGGAGTGAGGGAGGATCTCACACGAGATGCAATAAAAGTAGAAAAAATTGTTGAGAAGATCAAGCAGATCCATTTACAAGTACAAGAGACACTCAAGAAGTCATGATAAAAGTACAAGGCTAGACATGACCAACATAGAAAAAAGAGAAACTTTAGAGTGGGAGACAAAGTATGGTTACAACTAGTTAAGGAAAGGCTACAAGGTCCTGGTAAGAAGACCAAGGCTCTATGATATGGTCCTTTTGAGGTATTGGAAAAGGTGGGAGATGATGCCTAAAGACTCAATATACCCCCATACATGTGCATTTACTTAGTAGTGAATGTGGAGAATCTCAAAATCTATGAGCCTTCCATGTTGGATAAGGAGAGAAGAAAGTCCTACCTTCCATAAAGGACTTAGCACCAGATGCTCAGACAAAGTTAGTAGAGGACACAATTATGTAGAAGCGGTTCAAAACTAAAAGACATGGGCAGCGTGACCTTTGGCAGATTGGTTTGAAAGGACAACTTCTAGGCAAAGAAAAATGGTATTCCAGGGAGAAGGTAGAGGAAAAATTTCCTCACCTCATTCAATATCCCTAAATTGGGAGTTATGACCCAAATTGGATCATTATATTATTTGTCATCTATCTCAATACTTTTAGAGGGGAAAAAATTGGAGGAATTAGCTTGTAGGGTCATTTTAGTGGCAGGTCCCAATTTGTAAAATTGGGGTCCAGAACCTTTCAAGGGCATTTTGAGGCATTAAAGGGTTCTTTTTGGGGTTTTGGAGTCCAAAACTTGTGTCCACTCCCTTGACGGTTTCCTACACTCTAAGACCTTTCCAATGGTGCAGACTGTACATCAATCAAAGTTCGTATGAAAAATTAATGCCTCCCGTAAGTTGACCTATCGTGTTGACCACCATGGTACGAGAGGATTCCATGTCATCCCCCATCACTAATGCATATGGGGATATCCACATGAGGATTTTCAATAATATTACATAAGGTTCAAAACCCTACCACAATTGAGGGTTGAGGAAGTAAAAAAACTTATCCCTAGGTGGCTATCGAGCTATGTTAAATATTGTGCCACTAGGAGGAGAAGGGGTTCCATTCTATATTAATGTATTTTGTTCCATAGTAGAGTAGAACAACTGGGAGTGCGAAATCAAAGAGAATAACAAAGGGGGTTAATGTTCTATAACAACCCAACATACCACAGGTCTCAGGTAACTCCATAGAGAGTGCCTTCTCCTTTGTACTTTCATTATTTCCATACTAGAGAAAAGAGTGTAGAGCAGCCTCACCTTCCAACTAGGTTTTGTCCCATAAGGGTTTCCTAGAGAAAATATTTGTGTTATCTTGTGGATGGTGTGATTGTACTTTACCGTTCTCTATTTTTCACGTTTTATCTATTTCATGCATACGTATAAAATAAGTAACTAAATATTCTATAATCTAAATGAATTTAACCTTCATAGTGTAGATTTTAGTTTTATTTATCATATATGTTGTGATGAATTGTTCCGATGGAATATTCATGACAATTTACAGATCAAACAAAGTATGTGTTGTAATATTGATAAAAAAGTAAATACATAATCTAGATACTATACATGGGTCCTTCACTAATTGAGACAAAGGGTTAGAATATGATCTAAAGGGAATCTTGTGATGATGATACATATGGATCCTCATCGAATGGGGAGGTAGCGATGCCCTCTTCTTGCATGGTAGGAAATGATCCAAGAGTGGTGTCAGGGTTGGGGGATGAAATCTTATATGGGATGGGTGGCTTCCCCCCCAAAAAATAGGCACTCCTATTGTGGATATAGAGGCTAGGGAATGAAGAATTCCTAGGGGTGGAACTCTTATGAATTATAGGAAGGCTAGGGAATGAAGAGTTCCTAAGGGCATTAGTGCTACAAAGGGAAATAAGGATAGGGAATAAATGGTGCACAAGGGAGGAATTCATATGAATGACATAAAGGCTAGGCATCCACATGGGAGCGAGGGGGGTAGGGGGATCTAAATCTACTGAAGTTGATAGGGCTTCATGATGCAAAATGATGATGCTATGTTGGTTTTTTAGTCATACTATGTCAACATGATCTAAGTTGTATAACATTAGATAATGTAAGATATAAGCGAGGGTAATGAGTGTTCCCACAAATGACACAGAGTGAGTTTGTATGGTATCTTGAGCTAAGTATTGTGTGATCGATCTTGATAGTGGTACTATATAAAACATCAATTAAGGTAGGATAGGGGGAAGGTTGTTGACAAATACCACAGATAATGGGCCAAATGTATTAAAAGAGGTAGTTTAAATCCAAGCATCCACATTAGAGGATATAAAAAAGTGTATTATATTTAATGGGGTTGTTGATGGGTATGTGCGACCTTGATCAACATTAGGGGTTACCCCCGGTGAGAATTCCCAATTATACCTCACATAGTTTGGAATAAGGAACCCATCCATATTTTGGCCCAACAACCCTCACTAGTTTTGGGGTTTACCGGTTGTCGCCTAGTCCATCGATGATGGTTTCTAAGTTAAAGAATGAAATGAAACTAACATAATATGAAAATGCATGCGTCTGGATGAAACTAACGGTGACTAGCAAGTAAAAATAGAACCACACATGATCCTATCAATGACTCAAGAAACAATTCACATAGAGAAAATAAAGGAATATGGGTAAATGACTACAAATCCAGATTATTCCAATGTTAAAACAACCATCTATATTCTTATGCTCACAAATTTAGACAAATATTTCCCGAAGAACATAAATAAAAATGCAACAACCACACATAAGCATAGTCTGCAATGTAAGATACATTCTTACACAACTTTAGTGCTGAACAAAAAGTAGCATAATATTCCACAACAGGTACAACACACGAATTAGAGTTCTCCATAAAATAACTTGGCCAAAAAGGCTTCTCCTCATTAAAGTTCCAACAACAATACATGAAAATCTACAAGATCCAAAAGCCCCTTTCTAGAATAAAATGACTATTTATTAAAACTTACCTTGACTATTGGCCTACCACCTCCCTAACTCTTGACCTTCTGTTTGTAAACTTTTGTCTTTATCCTCTATGGAATGATGAGGAAACAATAAGAACATAAATGCTCATAATTTACTATTTCCTACATCGTGTACATTCACACTTTGAATTTGTCTTTTAGTGCTTGTGGGCCCTCCTATATTTTGGCCCCTAGTTTTCCTCATACAATGTCTTGCAAACCATGGGTATCCTTTTCTTCTTTGCTCAGGACTTTCCTATTATGAGATTTCATGTCTTATTTTAAATCTGTACTTCATCCTTCACCACTTGAACTTGATTATTGTTTTTCTGATTGTTGCTCATGTGCTAGTGCCTCATCCTTTGTTGTAGATCACATTTGCAGATTCCCTGTTGTGTACTGGTGGGTCCTCCTTGTCTTGATGTCTAGCATCCATGTTTATGTCATCCACTTCTTCATGGATTATGCTTCAAACTTATGTGTGTAATCCTCTTTCAGTATAGGTACCAAGATGTTATTTACCGCAAAATACACGAGTTTCCAATATATAAAATTTCAAAACATCCTTTAAAAAGATGCATTTAAACATAAAGAATTCAATTGGAAACTGAATAAGGAGTTTATATCTATTTCCCTGAGTTTGATATCTAGTCCCTTAATGTTTTTTTCATGGACACCCTCATTGAAATGTTGTGTTATCAGTTTCCTAGGTTGTTAATAGTGCATAAGTATTCAAATTTGAAAATATGGAATAAAAAATGCAGAATATACTAAAAACTATAACATATAAATTTTAGAGCTCGGCGATACCTTTCCAATGGTATAAGGAGCACATGAAATGGTGTTTAGGGCCAAAAGTTATGGAAAAAACAAAACCATGATCTAAATTTTTCCCTATGCACTATGTTGTGCCCCCCCGTAAATGTTTGAGTTAATATGTCCTATGTTATTTTTTTAGCACACCCACCAATGCTTTCATCCACTTCCCACTTCATAAACCTTCATTGAAATCTATCCTTTTGTTTTATTCGTCCATTCCTCATGGTATCGGGGCTTACTTTTTTTTTTTTTTTCCGGGCCAATTACTATGTGAGAAGGGGGCGATAAAGATCCCTTTTTAGGCCGATATGTAAAAAATCGAAGAGAAAAAATGTTTTGGAGGGCCGATACATCAATATGAAAATATTTTTCAAGGCTGATACATCAATGTGAAAATGTTTTTCAAGGCTGATACATCAACATGAGATTTGTTTTTATGGCCGATATATCGGTGTGAGAATAAATCTTAGGGTTGATGTATTGGTGTGGGAAAAAATCTCATGGTCGATATATCAACATGGGAATAAATATCATCGTTGATGTATGGGCATGGGAATAAATCTCATGGTCGATGTATCGATGTGGGAATAAATATCATGGCCGAGAAGGTAAGAATAAAGGGGGATGAATGATATAATGTTTAAGGGGACTATACGTTAAGAGGGATCGACAAGATGTTTAAAGAGGGGGGGCAATGTGTTTAAAGAGGGGGGCCCTCTTGTATCATTATCCATGCCATTTTTTTTTATATGAAACCAAAGTCTCCAATGTGTACCCCCTTTTAAAACTTTAAAAATTTATTTAATCCTTCAACCATTCTTTAATATGAAACATATTAAACATGCCTTTGAAATTCATTCGTTTGTCAGTCTATGTTGGTGGGTAAATAATATCTTTTTGGGTTATTGTATTGACGTATGAAAGTCTTGGGAAGTCTATACATTGTGTGTTGCCTTGAAAAAATATTTTTTGGGGATGATACACCGTGTGTCACTTGGAAATATATATATATATATATATATATATATATATATATATATTATTTTTTATTTTGGTGTGATAAGACGAGGTGGGTTTTGCTGCGACTCAATTTAACTTAGAAAATACATAAATTGGCCAAACGATGCTTGATTGAGATGCCATTTTTTGCAATTTGAAAATAATAGGCAGAGGTTTCCAATGAGAGGACTTACAACTCCATTCAAACATTTTAGCAGCTTCATGATTGATGAAGTTTGTTTCACGGGAAATCCTTCGTGAGTGTTTTGGTACTTTTTGTTAGAAAAAACAGGATCACAGAGCAATAAAATAAAACAAATTCCGAAATAAAACAAAGAAGATACACAATACAATAGAGACACATATGTATGTGGTTCACTAGGTGTGGGCTACATCCACCAAAGAAATTTCCATGTCCTTCCTTTAATATTATCCAACAAATGAAGGGATAGAACCTACAACACACTCGCTGTAACTTCCTTTTCATTCTCTCATAGTCTCCTCTCTAAGAATACAATAATAACACACATAATTAGACACAATACATTTCCCTCATAAAAGAGGGTTGCCTTCTAGGAAAAAAAAACCTAACATAACTTCTACCGTTAGATTTGCGACCTTATAATGAATGGTCCATATTGACTATGAAATTACAATATTTTACAAGGCAATTTTTCCCGATATTTCTTTTCAGGGGTGCTTCCCCCAAATCCCTCACTAGGGGGGGGCTACAAAAATTGTCGCAACCCACACCCCGGCCACATTTGTGGGGGGGAAAGACCCCCCACACCCCTCGTTAGGGAATGGGGTCCAAGCATGAGTGAAACAAACCTCTGAATCATGAAGATAATCAGGCTCCACAACTAACAATATCCAACTTGGAGACTGATGACAATAACTCCATTGCTATTATACATGCTAGACTATACTCCACCTTAGACCTGAAAAATTTCTCATCTTCACCTTCATGCTTGAAGGCCAACTAAAACTGAGCAGGAACTCAGTTTCTCCCTAGTTACTCCCTTTGTTAACATGTCTGCATGATTCTGGCTAGTATGCATCTTTTCAAACTTCAAATGTCCATCTTCCAAGACAAATCGTATGAAATGCTACCTTATTTGTATATGCTTAGTATTTGAATGGAATGCTGAGTTCTTTGCAAGATGAATGACACTCTCATTGTCACAATACAACATGCTATTCTCTTGCTTCTTTCCCAATTCCTCCATAAACCTCTGTAACCAAATCATTTCTTTACTAGCCTTTGTAGCAACAACATACTTTGATTCTGTTGTTGAAAGTGAAACAACCTTTTGTATTTTTGAAATCCAACTTACTGTTGTTCCACCTACAGTAAAAACATACCCTTTAGTGCTCCTCCTGCTATCTTTATCACCTCTCATATTTGAATCAACATATCCCTGTAGAATAATGTCTGGACCTCCAAAACATAATGCATGAGTATAAGTACCTCTCAAATACCTGAGAATCCACTTTATTGCCTCCCAATGTTCTTTACCTGGATTGTTCATATACTTGCTCATAAATCCCACTGCATGTGCAATATCTAGTCTTGTGCAAAACATTACATACATCAAGCTGCCAATTGCTGATGAATAAGGGACCCTAGACATGTATTATATCTCCTCCCGTGTCTTGGGATACATTTCCTTAGTTAATTTGAAATGGCTGGCCAAAGGTGTACTAACTGGCTTTTCATTCTACATTCTAAACCTCTCCAACACCTTATCTATGTACTCACCTTGAGACAATGTCAATTTTTGATTTTTCATATCTCTTGTTATTCTCATACTAATTATTTTCTTTGCATCACCCAAATCCTTCGTCGAAAATGAATTAACTAATTTCTTCTTGAGCACATTTATATCCCGCAAAGAAATAACACGATATAAGATTGAGGTACACTTCTTGGATTTTTCCTCAATCTTTGTTCTATTTTCTTTATCAATATGGACAAATGCTTCACAACCAAAAGTCTTAAAAAATGAATAGTTTACCTTTTTACCCATCCATGCCTCCTCTGGAATTCCACCATCCAAAGAACTTGAAGGTTCTCTATTTATCAAGTAAACAACATTATCTACAACATTTGCCCAAAAATGTAAGGGCAACCCTGCATGCAATCTCATACTCCTTACACGCTCCATGATTGTCTTGTTCATCCTTTCTGACACACCATTTTCTTGTGGTGTTCCTGGAACTGTCTTCTCTCTACAAATCCCATGGTATGAACAATAATAATCAAACTCCTTGCTGCAATATTCACCTCCATTGTCTAATCTGAGACACTTCAACCTTTTTCTTGTCTCATTCTCAACCAAAGCTTTCCATTTCTTAAAAGTATAAAAAACAACAAATTTCTGTCGACTGCAATAAACCCAAGTTTTTCTAGTTGCATCATCAATAAAAGTTACATAATAATGAGAGCCAACAAGAGATGATACATGAGTTGGTCCCCATACATCTGTATGCACAAGCTCTAACCTTTCACTCTTCTTTTCTTTCCAACTCTGAGAAATATACCTCTCTTTTGTTTTCCATAAACATAGTTCTCATAGAAATCCAAATCAATTTGTTTAAGATCTGGAAACAAATTTCTTTTGTGAAGTATTTGCATCCCCTTCTCACTCATGTGTCCAAGCCTATGATGCCACAATGTTGTATCCACTCCTGTAGAATCTAAATAGATAGAAGAGTCAGTATTACCAGTACATAAATACAATGTACCTACCTTCTCTCCTTTGGTTATCACCAATGATCCTTTAGTGACCTTCCACACCTTATCTGTAAATATGAATATACAAACTTCACTTGACAACTTCCCAGTTGAAATTAGATTTTTCCTTAGATATGGAACATGCCTTACCTCTTTCAACAACCATTGGTTTCCATTCTTTTTCTTTATTTGTATCTTTCCCATTCAACCAATTTTGCATGGTGCATCATCACCCAAATGAACTTGTCCAAAATCACCTTGAACATAATCAAGGAAACGTTTCCTATGGGGTGTGGCATGAAATGAAGCATATGCATATACTACCCAAAACTCAAAAATATTATCTACAAAAAGAATCAAAGCATCTTGTAACACATCACATGTTACATTTACTTCCTAATTTTTCTCCTGTTGTCCATCTCTTTGTTTCTTTGGAGCTCTGTAGTCTTTCTTCAGATGTCCTTTCTTCCCAAAATTCCAACACTCTATCTTTCCCAGTTTGTATTTGGATCTACCCTTTCTAGAATTCCCACGGTTTTGTGAGACCTTTCCTCTATCCTTTTTCCTTCCCCTGTTCTCCACAGCCAACACATTACCTGATGTCTCACTAGTGCTTTTCTATCACATTTCCTCGCTAAGGTAACCAACAACATCATCAAATTTTAGAGTGTTTGAACCAAAGACAAAGTTACTTACAGCCATGACCAAGTCATTCCAGCTTTCTGGAAATGGGCATAGGACTAGAAGAACCCTGGCCTCATCATCAAAGTCCACTTTTACAGAACTTAGCTGATTAGTAACCATATTAAATTCATTTAAATGATCTGCAACAAACCCACCTTCTGACATATTGATATTAAATAATCTCTTCATTAGAAATACCTTATTGGACAACGAGGGTTTTCATATAGTTTAGCCAATGCGTCCATCAACTCCTTCATTGCCTTTTCTTTTTAAATATTGAAATCCATTGACGCTGCCAGGCTCAGCCATATCGTTCCTAGTGCCTTTCTGTCAAGAACCTCCCATTCTTCATCCTTCATGGCCATCAACTTCTTTTCTATTCAGCCCAATGGTAGGAATAGATCCTTCTAATATAAATAATCTTCCATTTTCATCTTCCATAATTGGTAGTTTTGGCCATTAAATTTCTCAACCCTAAACTTTCCATCTTCCATCATTCCTCCCACTCGAACTAGGAACCCTCTTTTCCTGCGAGTCACCTTTCACTCTGATACCAGTTGTTAGAAAAACAGGATCATGAAGCAATAAAATAAAACAAATGCATAAATAAAACACATAAGATACACAATACATTAGAGACACAGATATACGTGGTTCACCCAGTGTGGCCTACATCCACCAAAGAAATTGTCAGGTCCTTCCTTTATTATTATCTAGCAAATGAAGGGATACAACCTACAACACACCTGCTGTAACTTCCTCTTATTTCTCTCACAGTCTCCTCTCTCAGAATACAATAATCACACACACACATAGCCGTAATACAATTCCCTCATAAAAGAGGGTTTCCTTCTAGGGAAAAAAACCCTAACATAACTTCTACCGTAGATCTGTGACCTTATAATGAACGGTTCATATTGACTACAGAATTACAATATTTTACAAGGAAAATTTTCCCAAAATTTCTCTTCGAGGGCA
>ML787898.1:463236-479653 GCA_009831015.1 Picea engelmannii | reverse complement strand
TTATAATATTAAAAATTTTAAACATGATAATATCAATAGTATCCAATCCTTCATATTCTTAAAAATCCTTAGCTTCAAAAGAGTTAGACACCTAGGGGTAAACATTTCATTATATGAAGAAAGTTGATGAATATTTGGTTATATATAAGATTGTATATTTGGTATTAGGGGTAAATATTTTATTATATGAAAAAAGTTGATGAATATCTGGTTATATATAAAATGGTAAATAAAAAAAAGTAATTTGTATTTTGTTTTATGTTTTGAAAAACATATCTATTAAGATATTAAAATCTTAATGATAGTGGGTATTAGATATATGATATTAGATGTTTAGGCATAAGAATTTTAATGGTAATTAGTGATTGCTATTTCATTTTATGTTTTGATAAATAAATGAATATTTGGTTATATATAAGGTGGTAAATATTTCAAGTAAAGTAATTTGTATTTTGTTTTATGTTTTGAAAAACATATCTATTAAGATATTGAGATCCTAATGGTAGCAAGTATTAGATATATGATATTAGATGCTTAGGCATAAGAATCTCAATGGCAACTAGTGATTGCTATTTCATTCTAGGTTTTGAAAAACATATCTATTATTTAGCATTGAGATCCTAATGGTAGTTAGTATTAGATACATGATATTAGATGCTTAGACATAAGAATCTCAATGATAACTAGTGATTGGTATTTCGTTTTAGGTTTTAAAAAGCATGTTTATTAAAGCATTGGGATGATAACTAATATTCTTAATGATGCTATAAATAATCTTACTCATTGTCCTAGAAACACAACAATATGCAATAAGGTTTGTTGTTAATATGCTGAAATTTAAGATTTTCCTATGTTAAAACATTTGATTTGATTTGATTTAATTTAATGTTAATGTTCATTAATCACAAACTTTCTCCATGGTGTGGAACAAAGAAGACACACTAAAAATAAAAAGTTCTTAAAGCAACTTCAAAAAGAGAGGAAAAAGTATATCAAGGTCCTCTATCCAAAAATGAGTTGGAGAAAAAATAGGAGAGAAGAGATACACAGGTACAAGATTGAATTTACATAGAGATTTGTGAGGGGAATAAAGAAGACACACTAAAAATAAAAGAAAGTGCTTAAAGCAACTTCAAAAAAAGAGGAAAAAGTATATCAATGTCCTCTATCCAAGAAGGAGTTGGAAAAAAAGTAAGAGAGAAGAGACACATGGTACACGATTGAATTTATATAGAGGTTTATGAGGAAAGACGAGAAGAGTGATCTCTCTTAACATTTGAGGTACTAGAGAAAAAAATGAATAATACAACACAATAAAACTACATTAAGAGGAGATACTGATCTTGATATTTGATGTCAAGTGACCCTTTAATTTTTTTTTTGATGTAAAATGACTTCAAAATGTAGATATTTCTAAATAAATAATAATATTTACTAATTATGAATCTTTATAATAAATTTAAGATCTCTAAATGTAGAGATTTCTAAATAAATAATAATATTTACCACTTATTTTATAATATAAATATTTCTAAATAAATAATAATATTTGCCACTTATTTTATTTTATAAGTGAATGAGAAGAAATAAGAGGTTATATATATATATATATATATATATATATATATATATAGTTTGAGTGAGTCTAATGGTTAAGAACATGTGTTTCTTCTTAAGAAGTTACAGATTCTAGATTTTACCAGTCAAATCATTGAACACAGAAAAAATCCCTTATACCACAAACAAGTAATTAATAAATATAAATATAAAATTATCATATATAAAAATAAACTTTTAAAAATTATAAAAAATAAAAATAAATATAAAAAATAAAAATAAATAATTGGAAAAAAAATCCAAGATGAAAACAAACGCTTTAAGAAAACTCACTCCTAAAATAACTCAAAGGAAGCAACCATAGAAGCAAATTTTAATAAAATAATAACCAAGACAACGAATCAAACAGGGAAACTCAATTATAACTTTATAACTGCAGAAGAACTGTTCCTGGATGGAATTTTAGATCGATAAATTCACTTTGACGTTTAAGAATTCACAAACTTATCCAATTATGGATAATTTTCCAAAAAACCGCAAGGTAAAGTATGAAATTTCAAATTCCAGTACCACGCAGAATTGAAACAAAAGCTAAAAATATGCCACGACAGCAATATGCGATACAGATGATACCAACCACAAGCAACAACAGGTCCCTTCAAACAATTTTTTTTAAAAAGCAGCCTCCAATAACGAAAAATTCAAATTTGAAACATTAATAGATCATAGATCGCGTGTTCAAATCACCTAAGTCAACAAATTAGAACTCTGACGATAATATATTGCATCACTCTCGATAACGAGGACATCTACACGGTTTGATAAGCCGTTTAAAAATTTACAGAGCAGGTGGGGAAGGAGGGCGCGGATTTGGCACATCAAGACACGTGAAGAAACGGCCACGGAACGTTCTATTACTTGCCGCCGACAGCACGCGGCCTTCTATTCGCAGCGCGTTAATTTCTCCCCCGCTTTCTTTGACGCCATGCATTCGAAGTCGTAGCACGGCTTCTCATCTCTTATATACAGAAGCTTCAGTTTATGGCAAAAAGCTTCCGACCCGACATCTTTATCAGCCAGTCAAGGATCTAGTCTCGTTGGCTTCTTTTGGTTATAATCGTTTCTATTCCTGTCTCTGAGCGATTTGGGACGATGGCAGATAACCAGCGAGTGTACCCCACGACAGTAGACATAGAGAAAAACGCAGCCGAAGATGGAAACCATAAGCCGAGCGCTCCGTTGATACCCAAGTCTAGTCTTTCGTCTGAAAAGAGCGGGGTCGTTCCCGTCCCCGTCCCCGTCCCCGTTTATCCTTCTTCGGGTAGGCGGATATCTGATCAGTTTCCAAGGGACCAAGTCATTCCCAGGCCAGAGCTTCCCAGATACTACTCACCGCCTCCCAAGCGCCGGAGCTCCTGTTGCCGCTGCTTGTGCTGTACATTTTGCTTTCTATTCGTTCTCATCGCGATCATCGCCATCGCCGCGGCAATTCTGTACTTAGTCTTCCAGCCGAGGATCCCCAAATACTCCGTCGACAGCATCCAGATCACCAACTTCAGCGTCAACTCTGATCTCAGCCTCAATTCCCAGTTCGATGTGAAGATAAGGGCCCGGAATCCGAATAAGAAGATCGGCATATATTATCTCGACAACAGCTATCTCGCCGTTTCGTACTCGGGCAAGGAGCTCTGCACGGGCACCCTGCCGGCGTTCTACCAGGGCCACAAGAATACCACCGTCTTGGGCGTCACGCTCGCTGGGAGTGGCATTCAGATCACCAGCAGCATGATCTCCACTCTCAATGAGCAGCGGCAGCAGGGCAGCGTTCCCTTGGATTTGAGAGCCGACGTTCCCGTGAAGATAAAATTGGGGAAATTGAAGTTGATGAAGATTAAGTTCCGTGTGCGATGCAACCTGGTCGTCAACAGGCTTGACGCCAATGCGGACGTTAGCGTTAGTGCGAAGAACTGTAAGTTGTCCAGGGTGAAGCTGTGAGGATTGCGATTAGGTCTCGCGTCGATCGATCGATCTCTGGCGGGCTTTTAATTTCTTCGATTGAATTCATAGTTAGGGCAAGAGGATAGGGCACACATGTCTTCTAATTTCGTAACACAAAGCAAGGTACAATATAGTGGTAGGCAAAAGCCCCCAAAATACATTCATTTATATGATGGGAGAGTAATGTCATAAATAAATATCAAATCAATTCGATTTTCACACTTATGCAGCTTCATTATTTCATGATGTACTTCTCATTCTTTGGAAATAAAATAAAGCAAACTGTAATTTCAGTTTTTATTCAATAAAATAATTTTTTTTTTCTCTCTAAATGTTTTTTCATAAATTAATGGTCATTCTTGGAAAATTCATACAAGTTTTTAGTTGCTTCTTAATAAATTGATATTATGTGATTCATTTATTAATTTTTATTTTATTTGTGTGTGGAAAATTCATACAAAATCTTAGTTACTTGTAATAATTGAAGTTTATAATTGCTTCTTAATAATTGATATTATGTGAGTTTATTTATTGATTTTAAGTTTATTTGTATTTGGAAAATTTATACAAAATCTTAGTTATTTGGTGATAATTGATATTATGTATTTTTTTAATAATTTATTTATTTATTTATGCATTTCATTATTTTATGGTCCTGGAGCATGACCTAAAACTTCTTTGTCTCTTTGGACTAAAAGTGAAAGTGTGCCTTTTTACAAAGGTCATTTGAGGTGGGTGGTTTTCCTTGAATACCTGTTATTTGTGGTGACTTGGTTTACCTTGAATAAAGCAACAAGTGATGAATGTCCCCACTCTTGGTTGACATATTGAGTTATGATATGTTTTGGCACTACTCTAAAAAAATGCATTCCATTATTTTAGGCCCATTTTAACCTCACATTTATCAAGTGTTAAAACAAATCAAATTGGTTGAAGTGCCTTGGATTTATCAAACACTAAGAGGAATCTAGGATTAAAAACCTCGAAAGGGATCAATCCATTGAGATGCAAACCTTTTGAGTGAGAAAAACTTAATCTTTAGAGAGAAAACTACTTGAGGAAGGTTTGCACCTTGAGAAATTTGACCCTTCTTAACTATTTGATAACCATAGGGTTAAGATGGATTAATGTTAGTTACATTAACTTACCATTGTGTAAAATAAAATTACTTTGATAATATATCTTCCTTTCACAATATATGATCATTATATTGGCATTCATTTTATTCTCATACTTTCTCATATATTTATTTCTTTTTTATTGCAAGATTTTTGTTTTCATTCTAGTTCTATATGTAATGTAATTCACTCTCACCTTTAACATACTAATATTGATATGTTGGGGAGATTGTTGCTTAAATTAATCTTTGATTGATTTTGAATTAAATGTCATTGAAGTCTACTTTTTAAATTGTTTTGCATTGTATCAATGTTAAAATGGATGAATCAAATTATTTGTTGTTAAAATTAATGCAACAAATCATTTTTCATTTTATCATTGTTGATGTAATGCATCAAATTGTTGTATACTATATGGGTTACTAAATCAATGCACTAGATCATTTTCATTGAATGATTGCTAAAAGAAATGTAATGTTGCATTGGTTTTCGGGACGAGGAACACATCCCCGAGATAGCTAGAGCACACCCATAATTTTTTTAGGGGATGACAGGTTGGGGAAGACAATGATATATATATATATATAATTCACCATAAACATTTGTAGTTGCTTCAAGCTTGTAAACATAACAAGCTATACTATATAGTATTGTGCACAACCCTCACTTGCAAATTCTTAAAAAGCTCGAGCAATTTAAAAAAGGATTGAGTGACATTCCATTATTGGCTACTAGACAAGAGAAAAATGCAGTTTCTCTTTATGAAGCTTGAGCAAAATGCACTTTATCTTTAAGAAAATTAAGTGAGTACTATCTCTACAACACTTTTTCTTCCTCATATTTCTTGTTAATGATGATTATGTTAAAACATAAAATACATTCCCTTCTCAATAGGTTTTGCGGATTTTTATGGTTGTGTTGAAAACCATTATAAAACACTTTGGTTCTGTAGAGAGATGAGATTCATATTTCAGATCAAGAAGGTGATTGAATAGGAATTTATTCAAACTTTTAGTACCCAATTGAAGTCACTACATGATTGAGGTTGGGGTGGTGGAAACACTAAACTTGAATGACTCTTGGAAACCCATGTACAATATGTAAAAGCTAAGATGACCAGAAAATGAGAAGAACAAGAGTAATAACCACAAGGATCAACCCTTTGAAATGTTACATTTCCTGTTTTTTTGACATGGAAGCTTTGCTTGTTGTAACGTTGTTGCTGAAAATACAACATTTAAATCACCAGAAACCCAAATCCAACCCCATCATAAAACCCATGTTTTGAGCTGCAACTTTTACAACATATTTAGATTCAATGCAATACAAAAATAATGGACGAGAAAAATGATCTTATTGTCTAATCATCAATTTCCATGATTGTCAAGACTGAAGATATATGCCTGGAATATCCTTGAAATCTACCCAAAAAATCCTTGAAATATTCCAAAAACATCCCCAAAATCTATCTAGAACGTCCCTAAAATATGTCTGGAACGTCTTGGGGACGACCAACAAGTCCGCAAGTCCTCGATGGAGTCCCCAAAAATTTGGGTAAGTTTCCTAAGGGTCCCCAAGTCTTTGACACATAGAAACGAAGAGTACGTGAGTCTTTTTTGGGGGGACGGGTCCCTGTGCAACACAATTTTTTACTATATCATTGCTAAAATTAATGCATTGAATTATTACATTATATCATTGTTCAAATAAATGCATTGAATCAAATGTTTGCATTGTACCATTGTTGAACCTAATCAATTATATCATTTTACACTGTATTTTTATTGACATCAATGCACTTGCACTTTGTGTTGTCAGGGAAATTGATTCATTGTATCTATCTTGACATTATGAGCAAAAGTGGTTAACCCAACCTTACAACTAAGAGTTCATATATATGAATCTTATAACAACAACTTATAGTAGAATACTTTCACACTTTGTATAATAGAATAAGTTTTCACTTTGTAATAATTCTACTTAGTGACTCTAATTTTGTCAAATATCTTAGTAATTTGTCATGATTCTACTAAAGTTTTGTATTAATATTTTCTAATTTTTTGACATATTTTCAAAGTTAAAATTCCTATGATTTATAACACTTGGAATTAATCCCACAATAAAATATGAACCTCTACAAAATTATTATAAAAATTATAACTATCATAAATATTCTACAAATACTAATATGTAATATGCACAAATATTCTACAAATACTTAATAATATGTAGTATGCAGTGAATTAAATTCTAAAAATATCAATCTTAAACTAGTAATAAATAAAAACAAAATCAAATAGATTTTTTTTTTTCATAAGAAAAAAAACGGTTATATTCATAAAGGAATATACATGTTACAATCCTTCATGTCCAATTTTAGGTAGGCTTCCTTCCAGGACTGTACTTTCTATACATCTTCTACTACATAACATGCCTTTAAAGACCATTTTCAAAAACCTTCTACAAACTGTGTCATCTGTACAAAAACATTTACARCCTTACAAAAAATGAATTTTTTTTTTTTTCTTCAGAGGCAAAATTCCATTGCCTTAGTTTTGTTGCCCCCGACCATCACCCTGTGATTTTACCTTAAAATGACAAAAGCATCCTTAAAAATATCTCACTGTCCAGTAGCTCTCTTACATCATATTGATAGYTCTTTGTGTAAATATGTCCTTTTTGATTGACTTTGTATAAAATATTGATCCTTGCTTTTTATTTGAAATGTGCTATRATCCTTTAATTTTATGATTGTTAAGCATGAAATTAAGGATTCTCCTTAGGTATTCCTTGAGGSATTTTTTTTTGTATATTTCCATTTCACTTTAATGGAATCTTTTTGGCCTCTCACGATCATTAGCTCTTATACATGATTGAATTTAATTAAGGTCCATAATTCGTGATAAAACTTACAATCTCCCTAACCTCAATCTTCATTCGAAAGGAACATTTGAACTATATGAATATTATGTTTATATTACATGAAAAGTTGATATCATTACAACCCTTGTCAAATGAACATTTTTAAATGATAGCGTGGACGATCTAGGGCTACTATCACACTTGGTATTCAACGTTAAGCCATTTGAGTCGAATCAACCATTGTCAAATCACACTATGAGTAATTCGTAGGAGCCTTGTTCAAAAATAATTAAAGGAGGATACTCTATACTAAAAACAATTCCATTGTTTTTGATCGTTTCCCATGAACTGAGATATGATTATCCTAATCATGTCTTCTCCCATGACCATAATCCTGTGGTTCGTGTCAATCCTTGAAGTAAGAATGAGTCATTTGTTTTCATACTCCTCTGTCCTTCAACATGTAAGCAACCTTAAAGTTCGTCAATGATTTAAGTGGTGGTATGGTTCACATCATAGTATATTCCTCATACTTCTAGCTCCGACTACTAAAACGAGGTATTCTCATCTACCCTCGTTTGATTATAATGACATTGTTGTGTCACAAGTCATGTATGTTCGCGGAGGTCAAGTTACTCTGGTCCTTGTTTGTTTTTCCCTAACTGTTAATCTAGTTAAAGAGCTCATGGTAAGATTATAACCAAATGGACCTGAGGTTTTACATACCCGTGATAGTATAACATAGTTCAATCCCGTTCCAGAACTGAGAGATGATATTATGGGATGGATTATGATCAAACCATTAATATTTTGACCAAACCGTTAAAAACCCATCTCCAAAATGGTGTCATTAACTGTACATGTGGGCCATTTCTTTAGAAATAAAGAGATTTCATAGATATGCCCCATTTTCTAAAGAGAAATTTATCATAAATTATGTGGCGGTTGAGGTAAATGTTTAGTACATTTTGTGTAAAATACCCCACCTTTTCTCACAGGTTCCAACCAGTTATTAGGTATTTGGCCTCAGTTTAGAGGATACATTCATCAAAATAAGACCCTCATCCATCGACCATCTACACATAGAAGAAAAGGGTAACCCGGGTAGATGTTTAGATTGCTGGTTTTAGGCATGAAAATATGCATCTGTAGTTTCTTACCTTAGCCATAAAATCCATGAACCAGAGCATGATTATCAAAGACAATTCCGTTAAAGAAAAATCCCCTGATAGTGATCACCAACATTGTAAATGAAATTTAGATCTTGGAAGTTATGGTGTCTGTCAGTTTTGGGCTGAGAGATATGATTCAGTTGTTCCATGTATCCAGATGTGTTTGAAACAAATACATAGATAGAATAGTGATATGAAGAGGGAGAATCATAAATTAATGAGTAAAAAGAATCAAATTCTTCTCATGAAAATAAAAGATAAAAAAAGTCTCAAAATATCATTGTTAAATATCTACTAAGGTTAATATTATCACTGATTCTGATTTGCAAGGACCTTTGGTTTCAAATGCTTGATTTCTGGTAATTCAAAGTCAATTTTCTGATTAGTAATTTTCTTGTTTTGATTTTGTTTGATTTTGTCGTTTTTTTAAAGACAAGCTACATAATCATAGATTCTGTAGCTTGTCTTAATTTAGTTAATATGATATTAATTTTTATTTCCAGGTCTCAAAAGGAATGACTAGATGACCTATGCGTTGCTTGGTTAATGAAGATCATGAAGTATTTTGTTCAGAAGTAGGATCTATCTCAAAACTATTCACGATATATATTTTTTGATTGTTATAACAAACTTTTATAAGTTGTTGTAAACATTACTAGTATAAACTTCAGTTAGGATTTGGTTTTAAAACTACTCTATTTTTGAATATTTACCTCTATCATGTTGATATGAGAAGTAGATCATTATGTTGTTTAAATAATCAGTTATCTTTTATATCATGGTGAAAATTATCAGAGATGGACTACTAAATATTTTTTGAGGAATTAAGAATTTTGCTTTACTTAAGGCTTTCTCCCTGTAAGTTAGAGAGTTTTATTTTCATTATAATATTTTGATATTATGGTTCATATTCTTCAGGCGATTGATTATGAATTTATTAAAATTAGCTTTAGTCTGTTTTGTCAATACATGATTACTTTCTATCATCTATACATTAATTCTTTCAATCTTTAATAGTCCACGATCCCAAATTGTATAGTTTCAGGTGATTGTATTATCTTGATGAAAATCTTGAACTGTATTGAATTTGTTCATATACTTTGAGTTTGCACAGATCTATTTGTTCAATAGAAATTTATTTCTTATTGTAAATGGTCACTTATATCTTCCCCTGGGATCAACAATACAAAAGTTGTCCTTTTTGTATTATGAATGAGATTTGAATTGTCAAAGTGAAGTGTCTTTCTCTTTACATTTCCATAGTCTTAGAATTATACAATTGTTTGCTATAGATTTCTCTTAACAAGCAGATTGCAGGAGTAGTTTGGTATAGGAAGACACAACCGCAATTTCTCTTTTAATACTATCCAGTTTTAGGTTAATAGTTTTTCTTCTTTTATTATTTAATTTATATTTTCTTTGTGAAAGTAGATTCACTTTTAAACTTAAATAATTTGCTTATTTAAGTCAGAACATTATCATTTACTTTCACTCTTTTCTTCTCTTTTAGTTTCAAAGGTTTCTCGTAAGTCTTGCAGTTTGTATATTTGTATACTTTGTATATAAAGAACGTAAATATATATACAATAGATAAGTTGTTATTTATTTTATTTATAGTTTAGATTAGATCCCTTTATTGGCTAATGAAGTCGTAAAACCCATTAGGGTGAGTAATACCAAATGGCTTAGGTTATTTAGACAACTTCAGACAGTGATTTGCCTCACAGTTGACGATGTGTTCACATATGCCCATCAACAAATGGTGCTAGAAGGAGGGCATAAGTAAATTTAATGGTTAATTTTTTTATCCCTCAGCCCGTTATTATTCTATATTTGTAAGTTCTTCTTCTGTTTCATCTTAAAATGAAGTAGAAGGCAGGTTAGATGACAAGCTAACTATTTTGAGTCAATTTCTTCATTTTATTAATTTTTCATGGCTCCCGCCCAAATCACTGTGTTGGAACATGTTTTCAATTTCTCATTACCAATTATCCCCAACAAGACAACTGATCTCTTGTCATAACTCACCTTTGATGGTGAAGGGAACACATTTGCACAAGACCATATTTATAGATTTTGTTCTAAGTGCTTAAAGCATTTAAGATCACTGATCTCAATCTTTCATGTAGGTTGTTCACCCTCACTTTTCGAGGCTGGGTTAAAATTTGGTTTAAATCCTTTCGGGCTAATTCGATTCATTCTTGGTCTGAGTCTGTAATTGAGTTTTTATCAGATTTTAACAATTATGATTATGATGAATTAGGTGAAGAATTAAGTTTCTTAAGGAAAGAAAACGACAAATCATTCAAGGATTTTGCAATTAGGTTCATACATTTTTGTACTAGATTCCATATGAAAGAAATGCCTCTTATTGATGAATGGTTTCAATATCTCGTTTCTCTCTCAGACAAGCAAGATCGATTAGTTTTTAACCAATCTAAATTGAGCACTAATACTTAATCTCAAGATGGTTTAAAAGTTCATGATGATCTTGAAGTCATTGAAGCACCACATTTTTTATCAACTTCCTTCATTTTGGCATATCAGGAGCAACATGGCATTTTACAAGATATAATTTCTGCTTTCGATATTTCTTTGTCAACAATGTCTTGTTCTATTGATGAAGGAACCTTGAATTTAAAAGGAGACAATGGTCAAACTCTCCAAGATATTATAATTGTTTCTGAAGTAAAAGAGATGGAATGTGAAGTTGGTAATCTTGTTGTCAGTAAAACTTCCCCTCACTCACTTGAACAAATTCAAGATCAATTAGTGGGAGATGACATCATTAGTCAAACTAGCATTGAATCATCTAATTCTAGTAATTTTATCCAACATTCACCCTTTTATAATAAACATGATTTGGTCTTGGAAAATATCTCGTGTTCTTTAAAAGAGCATATGATGGCGGTTGATCAATTTATACAAGGAGAGGAAACAAACATACAATTCAAAACCTATATGCCAATCATTTCAAGAGATGATTTTTCGTTTCTAAATTCTTCTACATATTATTCCTTGTAGCCTGATATTTTTGATCCTTATGCTATGCAATTGTATGCTCTAGATTACCTTGGAGAGAATTCAACATTATATAATCAGGAACAAATTAATAGAGATTACCAAATAGAAGATAAAGAGGAGAATAATTCTTCCCATAAACATTTTAATTCTTATTCTCATCAATTATCTGTGGGTAAAATAGGAAATGATTTGAAAGAGTCTCAAATTTCGTCTTCCATTGATTCGTCTCAATTTGTGTTTAAAGAAGGATATGAATTTTTCCATAATCAATTATTTGAGATTGAAAATTACAATCAACCAAACACCAATACCAATGATGATTATTCAAAAATGTTGGTTGTTCCATTTAGTTCGTCTCAAGTAGTTAATGCCAAAGCATTCGAGCTCAATGAGAAGTTTCAAGAAAATGAGACACTTATTCTTCAATTAAAAATCATGATAAGTTCTTGTTATTTTGATCCTACCAATAACATTAGGATCTTTTTACAAGATTCTTTCCATACCAATCCAATACCTTATTTTCATCAGAAATCTTTTTCATCTATGAATTCTTTCGAACAAACCTATGTTGGTAATTGCACATATTATGATAGGATTGTAGATTGGTTGGAATGTTCATATCTTGAAAAGTTTCCAGGGAATGGTAAGATTGTTTTCACCTTATTTAGAGATCAAGGAGGTAAATTTGACACACTCCTTTTATATCCTTCAGATGAAGAAAATATTGAACAAAAGGAGAATTGTGAGGAGGATAAGACACTTTGGTCTAGGCCATTTGTTATGTCAGGTCCCCATAACTCTGAAAAGCTTCCCAATCTTAGTTACATTTTCCATGCTTTTGTGACCCATATCATGACAAAATTGCAGAATGGTTGGAGGATTCATACATCAATAATGTTGAAGGGAATGGTAAAGTCATGCTTGCTTTGTTTCTAAATGATGTTTATAAAGGTAAGTATGATGTATTTTTGTCATATTTCGATACACTTCCATTCTTGTTACCGATATTCATTTTTTTTTTCATTGTAGGATTGGAGTTACTCTGATGGTTGCACTGGAAATATGACTACACTTAGTATTTTGATTTGTTAAGTAATCTAGAGTAGGTTAGAAGTAGAATTAGTTTGGTTGTTTTTGATATTTGTTTTTTGAATAATGCAGTTATGGAGATGCAGGTATCTAAGGCATAAAGAAAGTCATCAATTGATCACAATCAGGGGAGTTGTCTTTAAATTCCTCTATCCTCAATTTTTTTTGTTTTGAAATACACTATCATTGTTAAAACCTGAATGTTTTAAAAGAGAGAGTAAAGAAGTAAAAGGTTTTCACTTTCAAGCTACAATTTGACATGAGAAGTTCATTGGTGTGACTTTCCCCTACACGTAACTGCACTTATTGTAAGTGGGGATTTTTTTTGTTTTCTGTCAATTTCTTTTATCAATTGTGTTTCTTTTGGATAATAAGACTGAATAAATTAACATCTCGTGGATCATTATCCCATGGAATGAAAATATTTTAAACAATTTAGTTCTTCCTTATGATTCTTGTTGAGATGTAGGTTTGATTGGAGCTTGGGTTTTGGCTTTATAAATTAGTCGTATTATTTTATTTTTATTGATTTGTTGAATTTGATTTCTTTCAATAAAATATGATTTGGTTTGTTGAATGCTCTTTCTTTTCTATTTTTGAGTATTGTTTGTCTATATTTATGGTTCAATAACTCTGTTGTTTGAAACTTATCACCATATGGAAATATTATTCAAAAGATCATACCACATGCTGGTCTCCAATTTACCTAAGATAGTCCAAATCTGGTCTTGAAATAAGATTTATCTCAACTCTATTAGACAATTTTTAATTCAATTGTTACCATTCTTTTTTCCCTTCAACATTCTTATTAGGAATTGTCTCTAAAAGTTGGAGTAATCTATAGTTATCATGGCTATTATAAGACTTTTTACGCCATCCTAGTCTGTAAGGGACATTCTATTTTTGCTTCCCCATCTTCTAGATAATCTCTTATTCAGAGATCAAAATCAAATTCCGTTATTAGATCACCTGTGTGCTTAAAATAATAAAGCATAAAGTTTCTAATTAAGGGTTGGAAGGTCTCATCACAAGTTGATCCATCATGACCATTTAAAATTTACAAAAGTGACATTACCATTTCTAGTCACCAAGCCAGGGTAGTGGCTTCCAGTCTTCCCAACCAAAGGACAAGAGGTCTCATCACGAGCTGACTTGCTCACTTCCATGGATTTTTGTGGATGACACTGCTGCTAACTAGTCATCAAGCTAGAGCAATGACTTTTAGTTAGTCACCAAAATGCCAAAAGAACAAAACTTAATAATTCCAGGAACGATCCATCACATGTTCTTAAACTATTAGATGGGATCAAGGCGATCAAATAGGTTAAAATGAAACCTTGTTAAGGCTATGAATTCCTGCTGGCAGCAGTGGCCCTGCCTGTGGTATTGAATTCCTTTCTCAAAACTGTCATGACCCATTGGTGAAACATTCATTCAGATTTTGATTCTTTACAAGATATTTCCCCTCAATTCATGAACTATGGTAACAACAATCTATATATGTGTGCAGAGATAATATCAATACTATATATACCATACAAGGGATTTTCTTAAGGAAATTTGAAGATCTGATAGCTTGGTACCTCTTACTATAATTCCTCATGGTATGATGTTTTGAATCAGTGCAGAGAAAACTGCTTCACCCAGTGAGTCACCATTTGTTGGCCCCCCAACCATCACCCTGTCATTTTAGCTTAAAATGACAAAGGCATCCTTAAAAATATCTCATTGTCCGATATCTCTCTTACATCATATTGATAGTTCTTTGTGTAAATATGTTTTTTTTGATTGAATTTGTATAAAAGATTGAGCCTTGCTTTTTAATTGAAATGTGCTATGATCCTTTATTTTTATGATTGTTAAGCATGAAATTAAGGATTCTCCTTAGGTATGCCTTGATAGATTTTTTGCATATTTCCATTTCACTTTAATGGAATCATTTTGGCATCTCACGATCATTATCTCTTATACATGATTGAATTTAATTAAGGTCCATAATTCATGATAAAAATTACAATCTCCCTAACCTCAATCTTCATTCGAAAGGAACATTTAAACTATATGAATGTTATGTTTATATTACATGAAAATTTGATATCATTACAACCCTTGTCAAATGAACATTTTTAAATGATAGCATGGGCGATCTAGGGCTACTATCACACTTGGTATTCAAATTTAATTCCTTTGAGTCGAATCAACCATTGTCAAATCACACTATGAGTAATTTGTAGGATCCTTGTCCAAACATAATGAATGGATGATAATCTGTACTAAAAAAATTTCACCATTTTTTATCCTTTCCCATGAACTGAGACATGATTACCCTAATCATGTCTTCTCCCACAACTAGAATCCCGTGGTTCACGTTAATCCTTGAAGCAAGCATGGATAATTTGTTTTTTCACTCCTCTGTCCTTCAACACGTAAGCAACCTTGAAGTTCGTCAACGATTTAAGTGGAAGTCTGGTTCACATCATAAACTATTCCTCAAACTTCTAGCTCCGACTGTTGAAATGAGGTATTCTCATCGACCCTCATTTGATTATAATGACTTTGTTGTTTCATGAGTCATGTATGTTCTCGGAGGTCAAGTTACTTTGGTCCTTGTTTGTTTTTCCCTAATTTTTAACCTAGTTACAGAGCTCATGGCCCCTGTAGTAATATCATAACCAAATGGCCCTGAGGTTTTACATACTCGTGATAGTATAAGAGGGTTCAACCCTGTGCCAGAACTAAGAGATGATTTTGTGGGATGAATTCTGAGAAAACAGTTAAGAGTTTGACCAAACCGTTAAAAAACCCATCTCCAAAATGGGGTCATTTATTGTCCACACAAGCCGTTTCTTTAGAAACAAAGAGATTTAAGAGATATGTCCCATTTTATAAATAGATATTTCTCATAAATTATGTGGCGGTTGAGGTAAAGCTTCAGTACATTTTTGTGTAAAATCCCCCACCTTTTCTCACAGGTTCTAACCAGTTCTCAGGTATTTTTCCTCAGTTTAAAGGATACATTCATCAAAACGATACCCTCATCCATCGACCATATACACATAGAAGAAAAGGGTAACCCGGGTAGATGTTTAGATTCCTGGTTTTAGGCAGGAAAATATGCATATGTAGTTTCTTACCTTGGCCATAAAATCCATGAACCGGAGCATGATTATCAGAGACAATTCCATTAAAGAAAAATCCCCTCACTGTGATCACCAGCATTGTAAATGAAATTTAGATCTTGGCAGTTATGGTGGATGTCAGTTCTAGGTTGAGAGATATCATTTGGTTGTTCCATGTATCCAGATGTGTTTGAACCAAATACAGAGACAAAATAGTGATTTGAAGAGGGAGAATAATAAATTAATGAGTAAAAATAATTAAATTCTTCTCATGAAAATAAAAGATAAAAAAGGTCTCAGAATACCATTGCTAAAAATCTACCAAGGTTAATATTATCACCAATTCTGATTTGAAAGGACCTTCGGTTTCAAATGCTTGATTTCTAGTAATTCAAAGTCAATTTTCTGATTAATAATTTTTTTTTTTTTTTTTTTTTTTTGTAAGTAAGTTTTTTTGTATTATATATAAAAAACCTTC
>ML787898.1:420946-447844 GCA_009831015.1 Picea engelmannii | reverse complement strand
CATTTTCATCAAACTTTTCTTTAGTCTCACATGACTAGTTTTGGATTAGTCAACAACCCTAACTTGGAATAATCATAACTTTGTACATGTAATGAATAAACATATGAAACTGATATACAATGTTCTTCAATGTGTTTTATGCAATTACTCCAGGTTTCACTACTTGGAACCTCTTAGAAAAGGAGTTATAGCAAAAATGGCATACCTTGTTGAATTCTGGCTTATTCTAGAGAGCGACCTTGTAGAGTGTGCCCCGCATGGAATATTTGTTGAATAGATATAAAACTGTTACAAAGAATACTAAAGAATTTAATATAACCAACACATTTTGTCTTACTGAATTTGGATTTGTTATGAATAATTTATGACGTTTTTACCTGAAACACCTATTTTTGACTAGTTTCAGGACTACCCACAAAACCTATTTTCCACGAAGTGTAACTCCAAAAATACAACGATCCAGAAGATGAATGTTTTACCACAGATACTTGGATATGTTTCCTCAATGGAATAGAAATTTCATGGTCTGAATCATTCTAGAAAAAAATTTATTGCGAAAATGGTGAGATGACCTATAAATAACATACCTTAGAAAGCATCTCTGCCCACACTTTCATTACCATATGCCTTTCATCTATGACAGTAATGAAAGTGTGGGAGGAGTCGAGGGCGGGTGAAGAGGGAAAGGAACCGTCAAGAGGACTTCCTTGGGAAGGGGAGAGGGGGGAGGAACTCTCGCATGGTAAAATTCTTGTACTGGTAGTTCCGACGGAGTCGAGGGAGGGGACTTAGAAAGGGGGTTTGCATGGGAAGGGAGGACCTAGGAAAAGGGAGGGGGCTAGAGGGTATTGAAGGAACCAACACTGAACCAAAAGGAAAAGGCGAAGAAGGGGGATTGGGAGGCATACCTAAAACATGAGCTTGATTAACCAAGTCGCTTAGTGCTTGACTGGAGATTACCCCTTTGTCAATGTCCAATGGACATTCTTCATTCTTTCCTTCCACCGAGAAGACCTCCACAAATTCCTACTTTTTAATTGTAGGCTTGGTTTTGGGGCACTGAGAGCGAATGTGACCAATTTCATGGTAGTCATGGCACCTAAATGATAGTCTCCAATAGTATACCTTCTGGTGCTAATTAATTCTAGCATAAACCAGGTCAATGTTTCTCACTAAACCTTCTCTTACATCCACTTTGGCCATGATCCAGGCCCACCTGTGGTCCTTTTTCGAATCCCAGTTGGGTTCGAGTTTTACGAAAGAGCCTAGTTTTTTACCAATGGCTTCTAATGATTCCCTGGACCAGAAAGACAAAGGCAAGCTGTGAAAGATTGCCCACACTTTCATTACCGGACGGGCCCCAAGACCATCTCCGCCTTCAAATTTCTTCACAGTCATCATCCAAAAGAAAAGAGAAAGAGATCCAACTTCTGGACAAAATATGTATCTCTAGGATGTATCCAATTAAGGGTTTCCACAAGTTATGCACCCAACCTATTAGGGCCTTTTCTCTCAAAGATTTGTCATTAAACCTTCCAACCAAAGTCTTACCCAAAAGATGAGGGATGTTGTTAAGGGAAATTTCGTCTCCTACAACCATTTTGACATAGCCCCTTTTTTCCTTGATGCACCGAGATGAAAACTTTTGGGACGAAGGATGCTGAGGGAGGTCTCCGCTACAAGATACACCCTTCTCTTCTTTCTTTTGTGGGTTCACATAAGTAAAAACCTTTCCTTTGGGAGGAGAAGAAGGAGGTTCGAGAGGGGAGAAAGGCTGGCTATTGGGGGTGGGAGGCCGAGAGCTCGAAGAGATTTCATGCAGAAGGAGGGGGGATGCATGCTCGAGACAACTAAGGCCATGAGCTTGTAGTGAAAGTGGGAGCATGTGAGGACACAAAGGCATAGGGACCTGGGGGGGAGTTCTCGTAATCAAAATCCTCCAAGTCGAAGGCCTCCATGTGTCTCTACCCACGTAGAAGGCACGCAGGCCTCGCCTGGGAGAAAGCAAAGTATGCCACTGTAGAAGGGACCGAAAATGGGAAAGGGGTGTCGTAAAGGGGATTGGGGGAACCAGAAAAGGGGACCTGAAAAAGGGTACGAGAAAGGGAATGGGGAGTGAGAAAGGGTAGGCCTGCGACCCTTGCCCAAGGTTCTATGCCGCAGAGGGCTAAACCGCAGATCCTCATCGTAAGTTGACAAAGTTAATAATCATTATATTTAATTTACTTGTCTCCCAAACATAATCAAATAGATAATATTGTATTTGCATTTGATTTTGTCTCCATCTCTTAACTCATTATCGTTTTCCACCACTTACATTTTTAATATTATAAATATTTATATCCTCGTTAAAAATAAACATAATAATGCTCAAATTTCAATAATTTATAATTTATATAATTGTATCAAACAAAACGAGCATATGCAATTTGAATGGTGATAACCTCAAAGCATTTATTTCAAGTGAATTTTTAACAATGTTGAAATTAATATAAATCAATAATGAAATCCATACCATTGCAGTGTTAAATTAAAGGCAAATCAATACTGAAATGAATGCATACCAAATTAAATAATTTTTAAGCATTACACGATGTTACATAGAATAAAAAAATATCTTATTAGTCCCTACCCTGCAGTCATGCATGCCAAATTAAATAATTTTTAAGCATTACACGATGTTACATAGAATAAAAAAATATCTTATTAGTCCCTACCCTTCAAATTGCAGGGACTCTTAGTAAATGGTTTTTAGCTAGTTTATTAGTTGTGCACTCATACCAAAGCTGCACGAACCATTTTAAACCAAAGTTTTCAGAGTTTTATGCCATTTCCAAACTCAAGTTTGATTTTTTATCGTAAATTTTCAAATTATGCTCTTATTTAGCCTCTTCCCGAGACATAGAGAAGCATAGGGAGAAGATATGCAAAGTTTTTCATTAGAAACTTATAAATGATGGCCAATTTAAGGTGTAAGTATCTTTACGTCAACTATAATTAAAAAAATCTCAATCTCTATAAACCATATAGAAATTGAAGTGATAACTTAAGAGAGAGTTTAAGATACGATTTTGCGGAAAAAATAATGTTAAGGGGAATATGGTAAGATATTGAAATTATTTATTATAACCATAACAAAAAGGAAATACGAATAAAGAGACCTTAGATTATAGATGGATTTTGAAAGTGCGTCGTGGTAATTGCTTAAGATTATTGTATTCAAAACTACAGGAAAAACAACACATTATTTAATTTAGAGCACAAATTAAGTAAGATAGGAGAGAAATTGGGTAATGAAGGCTAATCAATTTTTAAGGAGAAAAAACTTTGTGCTTTTAACTTGCAATATATAGGGAAATCTGCGAGTATATGGAAAACATTTTTGCTATAGGATTAGGTGGGCATCAAATCGTTTGTGCATAAAATAATAAAAAATATTCTTACTTTTATAAATATATTTCTTTTTGATATTTAGTTTGAGCACTATCTTTTTTACATAGTGAAAGGAAAATTAAATTTTGTCGTTGTGTAGTTTAAAATTATTATAATTTGTATTATATCTTTTATATAAGAGCATAAGTAAAATATTCACTAGTGATTATTTTGTGATTTGTCCCAGAAGCAATGTAAACATTCAAATAAGCATTTATCATATATATAAAGAATACATGTTTTTTCAAAAGTTGCATGTTGAAAAATTGAGGATGGTAGGGTATGTATCTTTGTAGATTAAGCAATCAAATTGTTATGTAGAGGTAGTCTTTTGTTCCACGAACAAAGAAAGGGGCTTGTCTAGTATATGGCTTAGTGAGTTAGTTAAAGTGGTTGAGTGCTTTGAGCTTTATGTTGGAGGCTTCAAGGTCAATCCCTTGTGCTAGTTACCTCTATTGCATGCCTTACTTGATGTCCTTTTTGGGTTCCCTATTGGATTCTTCAATTTATTGGCCTCTTTTTCCATCCATTCTATTACTATTGGGTCAGTTCAGTATTAGATAATGGAGATTTAAGGGGATCATGAAACCTTTTGATGTGGCAATAAAAGGAGGAGTAGGCATCCACTATATCATGTGAATGGTTGGCCCTAGATATAATCAAATAATAGTTGGAGCCTAGGTACGGAGGTAGGAATATGAGACCAGATAAATGTAATAGTAGTAGGGATACGAGGGAGAGGCATGCTTACTTCATTATTAGATAATTGGGGAGTTAAGGGGCTCATGAAACCTTATGAAGTGGGACTAAAAGGAGGAATAGGCAACCATTGTCCCCCATGAATTGTTGGTCCAATATATCATCAAATATTAATTGGAGCCTAGGTATGAAGGTATGAATATGAGATGGGGTAAATGGAATAGTGGTAGGGATGTGAGGGATAGGAATGCTTACTTTAGTAGTGGAAGAAATAACTGTAGCAGTAGTACCAACTTGAGGGTTTTCTTTTTTTGCCTTTCTTTCTTTCTCTTTTCTAGATCTTTTGGCCAATGAATACTTGGGAATGTCTTATGCTTTTCTATTTTTGTTAGGATCCTCAACATGGACCTTCTTATCCTTGTCTCTTTTGTTTCTATCCTTAGGGGGATAACTACCTCGAGCATAAGCAGATAAGCACTGAGAGGTACTAGTTATGTGTGTCTCTTGAGAATTTTTTTTAGCATGATTTGATTGTTGGATTTGTTGGTTATTGTTTGTTTGTGTTTATTGTTGTTTCTTACTTAATCGAGAGGAAATATCATTGTTTTCTCCACTTGTTACAAAACTGGTTTGCCTAGATGTACTACCTCTTCCTCAACCCCTATTCCTCTCTATCTTGAATGATGTGTGAGTGTTGTAACAATTCATGCACCATTTCCTTGTTTATCTGATGGCCCAAAATCTAAATATCTTATCTCACTATTTATTTTGAAGCCTAAGCCATACAATTGGGCTTTCTCATTTTCCTTATTATTAGGGATCCATCTTCCCAACCAAAGGGGTTCCAATTTCTTCTTGATCATCCTTCTCCTCCTCATCAATGCCTCCAATGTCTTCCCCATGTTATTCTACCCACAAGTAAACACAATATGTATCCTCGAGATTTTCTTGTAAAATTGTATTGGACTTGCCAATGCGAAGCCACATGAACCACCATGTCCTAATTTTTCATTATCCCATGATTTGTTTCTTAGCTTATTTTTCAACAGTTTGGGGGATTCAATGTTTCCTTTAGGATGGCTACTTTGGAACAATTCAAATAAGTAAGGGGTGTGTTTATCTAACTTATACACTCGAAACTTCCTCTACATTTCTCCCATGTTCAACTAACTTACTGCTAATAACTTGTAGCACTTGCTTCATTTATCTAGACTTGCAATTTTCTATTTTGTGGTGTACTTTGGTGGGATAAATATGATTTCTGATCGGTCTCCTCATCTAAATCATGCCATGAAGGTCATAATTCCATCTAGAATCCTGTTCAAAATTCAAAGCAACAATTGTTTGGATATCCTTATTAATGCTTCCTTGCTAGTAAACGATAGATTTCCTAGAGGGAAGGGAGTAGGGAAATAACATGTATTCTTGTGCCCTCTAAACAATTTCAAGTCTACCAGGTCTATTTTCCTTATGAATTCCAAGGAAAATGTTTTAATGGTGAGGAATTGAGGAAACATATAAGGCTTTCCAATAAATCCATAAACCCTAATTACTATTTGTTTTCATAAACACGCTAGTTCCCTTTTCTCATATTTTTGTCACATTAAAGGGTTTGCTTGCACTTTAGGGGAATTCTAGGAGGAAAATCTCCTTGAATGATCTAAAATGTTCTTCTCTTGAAACTATCTAAAAAAGTATTGTAATTTTATTGGCTCTTGGGTCACTTTTCTACTCAATAACTAGCATTGGTTGTTGTGCATCATCCAATTTATGAAGGTTCACGAAATCAAATAATTGACTTACTTAATGAAAAAACATGAGATATACATGATAATCCTTAAAACCTAAAACATCATGATTGTCCAAATCTGATCAATTTTTTTTGGATGGAATGGGATACATGTTCAAAGTATTATGGATACCGTTGATAATTATCCATAGGGTCTTCACTCAACGAACCTTTTACATAACACTTGCATTCATGGGATATTAAATATTACCTCTAATTTCACTAGATATTGATAAATACCTCCCAAAATTTTTGTTGAACGCCCCTCCCAATACATTTTTCCAAAAAATGAAACTCATGTTTTAACTAGATACCCATTTTTATACCCCCCAATACCTATAAACCCCTAGAGACCCCACACCCCCCCCCAATACCTACAATATATTGACCTTATTTTTCACAATTAAAAAACTCCCTTTATGAATGAACGTTATAAGATATTGTTCAATAGGGTGAAGGTCTCGTGGAGTTGGCATCAT
This sequence comes from Picea engelmannii, assembly GCA_009831015.1. Lineage (NCBI taxonomy): Eukaryota > Viridiplantae > Streptophyta > Pinopsida > Pinales > Pinaceae > Picea > Picea engelmannii. The sequence continues at coordinate 441,445 of ML787898.1, read as the reverse complement.
GAAGGCTACCATTATTGAATTAGTGTCCCTTCACAACCTCAAAGATAACATGAATATCAATTCTTGGGCCTCGTTCTTGAACATAGCAAGAAATAAGTTATAAAATATAGGCACGGATTAATATTGCAAGGATCCCATTGAACATATCAACCTTGTCCATATGTGACATTTTTATATATGTTGTATTAGGGGGATGGATTAAATACTATGTTATCCTTAGGATGCTCTAGCAAGATTTAGATACTATACGTGGTGATAAGAAAGTTTAAAATTGTTTGAACATTGGAAAATACACATTTATTAGAAGGGTCATTGTTTTTGGCACATAGTTCAATGAACTTGGGAAATGATAAATAGTTGGAATTACAACTTTGGCTAGGCCACTCTCCCAACGATTTCTAGGTTTTTGGGTAGCTAGATATTTGTTGAATTTCCCTAGGGTAGAACACCTAAAGTAGCTAACTTAGCCATACTTGAAAATGGGTTCTTAGACATTAAGCCATGAACATCAATGCCCTTCTCTATGAATTCCCTAGACTTGGACATTAATGTAGTATAGGTTTTCTAGTTAAGGACCATTTCTATGAAAACATTGGTTATTTTTACAGAAGGCCTCAAAGATACTACTTGGAATGGTTACTAAATTGACTGTGATCCCACTTGGATTGGAAGTGATACTATCTTTTTGAGGGGATCAATATTCATAGTCATAGATCAAAATGTAATTTTCTAATTGTTCTACTTTTTGGACCTATTTTGGTCATATATTCATTGATTTTGATTGTGATTTGGTTGTTTTTAGTCGTATATGGGTCAAAAAAGTATAATAGTTAGACTAATTCACTCAAAATAGGTTTTTCTATTGTTTGAGAATTAGGGAATAATCATGGTTGTTGGAGATGAGAAGCAAGATGGATTTTTATTGTTCCATGAGTCTAGACAAATTTCCACTAAAATCCAAGATTCATTTCTAATTAAGGGTCACTCACTTAAGTTATTGATCATGTGCATGATGGATCATTCACATGTTCTCGTGATGTACATATTTGGTATCCTAGCCTCCGAGCCATGTGAACCAATTAGCCATCTTATTGAGGCCATATATGAGGCATTTATGCTGACAAGTATCAAAAATCTAGTGCAGAGACCCTACTCAAGGAGTAAGGGCCCTTGTCAGACCAAGATACAATATGTCGACCCACATATTATTCACTTTATAAACTATAGTCCATGTGTGTTAAATATTTTCATCTCTCGTGTGGGACACATCTACATCATAGATCATTTTGAGATTGAACAACCAAGGTGGACTACAAGTTTTTTGGGGTATGTTTTGGGCCATTGAACCTTTCAACCACATGAATGGACATGATCATAACAAGACATACACATGATATGAGTGAGGGGTCCTTATGTCTTGCCAGCTATTATTCATGTACATCGCGTTCCCCCCTTCTTACAAACACTTGAGTATGTCATAACTTCTCCATCCATTAATGCCTCTACTATTGAGACTCTAAGTGGAAATGGATTACACCATTGAAATCTCAAGATTCTTCATCCATTGCACACAATGGGCCATAATTCTCTTTATTTTCATGCCACCATTTCCTTGATAATGATTTTCAATGTAAGGCCCTTTCCGACTATAAATACCCCCTCATATCTGAACATTGAGAAGTTCAATTTAATGATTAATTCTTTTGAAAAGAAGGGGGATGTAGTTGTGAAATACACCATAATTTTATGCGTGTCTATTTTATTCAACAATGATGGAACATATGATTTCCACTTCCTATTCCAATTCATCCATTGATATTTGAACCTTCTTGACGTTTCCCAAATCATCCAACTTACACCTGTTATTTTTCTATTTTTACATCTTGTTGGGTTCAAGAATGGACACCTTTTTGTTATCCTTTTTACTATTACTTTACCCAGTTTTCTTATATCATCCATGCCTTTTCATAAACATTGTTGTCCAATATATTTTATTTTTGTCTAGGTATGTTAAGTTCATATGTTGCCTCAATTCATTAATTCTTTCTTTCATTTGAGAAGGATAATAGTTGTTTGGGTATTTACTAACAATGCGCTAAGAAATGCCTATAGGATAATCAACTGTCATAGGTGATGTTACTCTCGAAGTGTCGTTACTCCCGAGGTGTTGTTAATTATGAAGTGTTGTTACTTCTGAAGTGTTGATACTCCCGAAGTGTTGTTACATATGAAGTGTTATTACTCTAGAGGTGTTGCAACTCCCGAAGTGATGTTACTCATGAAGTGATAATACTTCCAAAGCTCCGTTATGTCTAACAGGTTGAGGATGGTATCTGGAGACTGTAACTGTTTGTACCAATGTTGATCGAGTTGCTAATTCATTCAAGTCCCTTGTGGAAATGACCTGTCTCCCTGGATGACATGGATATTTTTGCAGAGTCACACGTATTGTATTATCACAAAGTCTGTCTCAACAAGCCTGCATTATTGGACAGTTTATTAAACAAGATCTGTAATTAATCATTTCTGTTACGACCGGTTGTAAGGAATATTTGATATCTTCCTAACTAAGATTACAGTATTGAACAAATTGAAAATTGAAAGATTCTCAAGGATGCTCGTAATTTTCAGTTTTCTAAGAATAGTTTAGAAGAGGGAGCTTTTAAAAAGAAGAGCATTTCCGCTCCTAAAAACTAGTCTAGTTTTCAGATCAATCAGTCTGGTTGATGAGAAACAACATCTGCACATGTACTTCTTGAGTTGGATTAATAAGATTCAACAAGTTTGTGTTTCAGTTTTATGTGAAATTAAGTTGTATTTTCTGTATATTTTCCATCCCCTACTAAGGAGGAAGGGCCCTCCTCTTTAGTAGGGTTGATGTTACTATATTATTAGGTAGACTTATAATATTGAGAGTGATTGTTGTAGTGTGTTTTAGATCTTTGCTACTACTACTATTTATTATATATTATGAGTATTTGTGTTCATATGCAAAGTCTTGTTACTTAGACCATATTGTGAATTCATATTATTTTGAAGATGATCGTTGTTATAGGTCTCTTGTATCAGATTGGTTATGTTGGTTAATTTATAAATTTAGCTAGACTCAAAGTGTTGTAGATGGTTCCCATTTTACAAATCTTTAGATTTATTTTTCCATTTAATTCATAAAAGCAGGGTGTGCTTCTTTCCATTTGAATGCAGTACTTCATTTACAGAGAGTGAATATGTTTCATTTCTAACAATTGCATGGGTTGCTTTATTTCCCAACAAGTGTGGTTTCTTTTCTTTATGCAATAGTGTTTTCCATTTCAACAAGTGTGGTTTGTTTCCTTTATGAAAGAGTTCTTTCCATTTCAACAAGTGTGATTATTTCATTTACGCAAGTGTGGGTTTATTTCCTTTAATGCAGGAGTGAGATCTAATCAATTTATTTCAGTAGGTGTTTCTTTACATTAAAAGTGTGAGAGCATTTAAATTTAAGTATCCTAGTTTTATTTCCAACAAGTGTTTTGTTTCAACAATGTGATATTACTTTTAGTAGGTGTGCAGAGTCTTTACTTCAAAGAAAGAGTGCTAATCTAATTAGGTGTGAATTATAATTCAACAATATGTTTTCTTGTCAATAGTGAAGATCTTAGTCTGTAGCATGTGTGTAATTCTTGAGGTTTTTTTCTTCAGTTCATAGAATAATGTCAGTTAGAGAATTGTTGCCAACATATATTTTGCACAATAACCTTGAAATAACAAACACACCTTGGGTTGAAAATTAATGCATTGGATGTTTTAATAAGACAATTAAATACACCAACACATCTCATTCATGGAGTAGAGGCAGTTCTACTAATTGAATGAAAAATACCTTCATTGAAGCTAGCTACAAGACTCCTTCCTAATACCTCTACATAGGAAGCATGTCTCATTTATTTGGCCCACCTTGATGAGCATCATCGAGAAGTTGCGTTAGTTAATGAGACTCATAATAAGAATATTAAATCCTAGTATGATAAACATGTTCATCCTTACATATTCACTGAAGGAGATATGGTTTTGGTTTATGACTAGGATCACAAAAAGTTAGGGGCAAGAAAGTTTGAACCTATTTGGCATGGTCCTTGCATTGTTATCGATGTATTGTAAAAATGGGCCTATGTTTTAGTTGACTATGAAGGGAATCCTTTGTTTGAGCCTTGTAATGGGATCTACTTGAATATGTACTATACATAATCAGTAATGATACATGATACATGGTACTTTGTAAAATGTTTTATTTTTATTTTTATTTTTAAAACTTTAGAGCCTTTTCATTTTTTTCATTCGATTGATTCAATTTGTACACTTGTCATGATTGGTGCTTGATTTGTAGATGTTGATGTCTATCCTCATCTACATAGGTTTCACAAATGATGCTATCCATAACACTTAGAACATCTCTTCTACTGCATGGGTGATCTTATTTCCCACATACTAGATAATGAGTTCAAGGGGTTCCTTCCTCAGTCCTCTTACCAACAACTTTGTGAAGTATAGTGCAATCATAAAAATTCTATGTAGAGATATTACTGTCAACATCCACAAGTTTGTTGTGTATTTATATTTATAGTTAGTGGCGTCACATCTGAATAATGTCTATCTTGTTAGAAATACTGCACTTCTTCACAAGTATTTGAAGGTGAAACTTCTTGAGAGTTAGTTTGAGTTTATTGTTAGGGTTAACCTTGACTTGGGAATGAGTCAAAGTGGTTTAGGTCTCAACACATGGTTTTAGACACATGGTATTGATGGACCGTGGTTTTGTATGCCGAAAAATGCATGTGAAGAAACCTTTATAAGGCTTGTCAGGTTCCATTGTAAAATGGATTGGAGGTGAGTTGTGGTTAGCTCACTTGGCTCGGCTTGGCCGATTTAGGGAAAGGTTAATAATAGATCTATTATTAGGATGGTTTTTCTCTATAGGGGTTTTCCAAGATAATTGTGTGTTTATGTGTATGGTTTCTTGTGTATTATTATTTTTCTCTCACAAATATATTTTATTATGCTTGTTTAAAACCCAACAATTGGTATTAGAGACATAGGGTTTCAAGTTCAGAGAAAGAACAACATGTCGTTGTGTTGTAACCTTTTGCGAGTGGAATATATGAGAAGATTTGTATATGTTTTGTTTTAGCCACCATATGGGATGATAATTAGTCAATTCCACTGTGAGATTCAAAGGGAAATGAGCTGTCAAAGGGAAAATAAAAATTTCCCATCCAAAAAGGGAAAACTGCTATCCATTGTTATTATGAGTTGCTGGTAGTTCCCTGAGAGAGTGGCCGCTATTTTCAAGAGTCATGGAGGTGATGGCATGCTTAATTACGATGAAAATGTGGTTATGGTGGTGGTTCCAACAAGTTTTGGTAGCTGGATCAAAGGCAAGTAGACCATAAGAGAAAAAACCGTTGAAGAGGAGGTGCCTCACGAGTTGTGAAGAGTAGTGTGAGATCAAGGTTCAAATCAGGAGGTCAAGTGGAAAAGAGATGGATATGCTCCTCGATGCATGGAGAGCAGAGCCAAAGTAGAAGGAAAAGAGCAAGAATATGAACATGGAAAAGTGAGAGGATGTAGATACCGATGGTGATGGTGTAGTCACCATGAGACACATGAAAAAAAAATTAAAATTATGGAGCATAAATTGTTTGCATGTAAAAGGGCATATGGATGTAAGACTTGGTAAGGCATGTGTACCCTTGGTAACTCATTGGTAAAGTTGGGAGGCAAACCTAGGTGATAGGGGGGATGCATGTGGAATCCACAAGTCAATTTTAAAGGGGGACTACTAGGGTTAACCTTGACTCGGGAATGAGTTAAAGTGGTTTATGTCTCAACACATGGTTTCGGGCACATGGTATTGATGGCCCGTGGTTTTGTATGCTGAAGAATGCGTGTGAAGAAACCTTTATAAGGCTTGTAAGGCTCCATTGTAAAGTGGCTTGGAGGTGATCCGTGGCTAGCTCACTTGGCTCGACTTGACCGATTTAGGTCATGGTTAATAATAGATCTATTATTAGGATGGTTTTTACTTGTAGGGGTTTTCTAGTATAATTGTGTGTTTATGTGTATGGTTGCTTGTGTATTATTATTTTTCTCTCACAAATATATTTTATTATGCTTGTTTAAAACCCAACATTTATTACTTATGATCATGTTCCTAGAAGTTTAAACAAATTGGATGATTCATTGGTTAACTAATATGTGTTGGATTGGAATTTGTTGCATTAACAAGAGCGCTTATACAATCATGCATATAAAATAACCATATAATATAATTCATCATCATTGAACTCATAAGAAATAACTGAACCATATGTGTGAATAAGATAGAAGGTCGATACATCGTGTTCACAAAATATGTAGTGTACAAAATCGAGCTACATGGCCCATAATGATATCGTATAAAAACTATCAACTCTATCATCCATAGATACTAAAAAAGGGACACTCTTGACTAGTCATCTCAAGGAACTTATGTCTCATGGTAGCACACTATCGCATTGGCAACCCACCTCAGTAGTTAAAATAAAGAATGTGGTGCCCCAATCACGTGGAACTGTAATCTTTGGGGGACATCATCCACCCTCATCATGGGCACACCCATAGTGATCCCCTTGAGATTCCTCTACACCTCATGGAGGTTCTATGTGACATCCTCATATCCCTCTTCTTCCCTGTCTTTGTGATGGTTAGGGACCATCCCTACGGGTTAGGATAGTCCCACATTTATGTCATATAACATGATTGTCAATCAAATTGCACACACACACAATAGTTTTAAAATAAACATAAATTTAAAAAACCAAGAAAACACATGTACTCTTTCTTACCTATGCCCTCCCATCGTGTTTCGAGAGGGAGTACCAATTTAGAATCATGCCGAAATTTAGTGCCAACAAAAGGGTAGTCCTCTATCACAACTATATGCTAGTCCTTATAGTTGAAGAAATCCTAATCGAAGGTGCTTATTGGTAGGACACTTGTAAGGTGAGCCATGCAATATTTCCACCTCATCATATTGGGCTCATATGGCCTAGTAAATAGAGTAGATACATGTGGATGCATTTGAGGGACTCACTCTAGGAAGAAAGCTATGAGGATTGAGCCATAAATGAACTATTTTTGTCTACCACTCCTACATCTAATCAACTAATCCCTCATGTTGACTACCAATCTAGTACACCGATAACATACAATGGGCTTCAATAACTACGATTCATAGTGAATGTAGGCCTGCAAGATCAAGTGGGAGGCCGTGGATCTAGCTAGTTGAGTAATTCTGAACATAATAATACGTAGGGGAAACTGTTGGACATCTTTTATCTGTAATTGGTTGCTTCTCTTTCTCAACCCTAGGTGATAGTGTGCAACAATAAACTCATTTATGATACTAGTAGCACCACCTCTACCATTGATTTTGTTTGCACATGAACATAAACCTTTCATTATTATTTTTAACCCTCACCTCTTAACTCCACACTAAATCCAACTTACTTGGAAACTATCATTAATGATAAATTATAGAATAACCTTCACTAGATAACATGTATAAATTATTGTGATGTAGCATATGTTTATTGTGGTTAAGAACATGTGTTTTCTCCTAATAGGTCACAAATTCAAATCCAGAGGGGGGTAGGGTATGTATACCCTCCATAGACTTTACTAGTCAAATCGCTAGGCGGAGGGGGCTTCATACACCAATTTGGTGTCTGGCTTGGCTGTGACCTTAAAAATTGATTATTATTATTATTATAATGTGCCATATGGTTCTAATATTTTAATATTTTCCTTAGGAGGTGCATTTTAAACCCCAAATTTACTCTAATGGGTATTTGACATGGGGGATTGCTAAGGTCGAGTCATAATACCAACCATCATCAATATAATTGGACTAATTTGAAAGTAAATGATCCATGTATGGGGTTCATTTTAAGACTAATATGGTCCCCTTTTCACTACAAAATACTTCATTAATTATGGTAAAGCTTTTACTCTACCATTGGAACTCAATCTCAACTCCCCCCACCTTTTAGCTTATATGAGAAATATATAATGAGAGAAAAAAAAGTTCATTTTGTGTTTTTTTTGTTTGTTTGTTTATATTTGGCCTTTGTGTCATTATATTTTCATACTAGTGTTGATTATCATGACATGAATATAAATAACACATAAAATAGTGTTGTCTTTGTGTCTACATTGTGTTGTTTTATCATCATACTAACATCGTATTTCTTGATTCTATGAATAAATCCACATCGTGTTAGCATCATGCAATACAATGGTAAAAAATATATAGTGTTTTTTTATGTCATGTAGTGTCATCGTAAAATTTATACAATGTTATGGAAAAGTCAATTTTTCCATCAATAACTACAATGCAAAATCAATTAATGTTATTATATTTGTTGTAATTATAATAACTTTAATAGTTTCAGTAAAAATTAAATAATTATTATTAAGAATGAAATTTATTATTATAATTATAATTTAGGGGTGGTAGGTACTAAGGGAGTCATCATCAACTTTGATGGAAATCGAGAAGTAAAATATGCTTAGGTGGTTGGGACTGCCATGAATAATGAAGTTGAGGAATTATCCTTATACAAATGCCTCTTGTTGTTTAAATCCCAAAGGATTTGTGTGACATAATTGCAAGATATCATATAGTCACTGTAAGATTAGTTATAAAGAAATATATTCCCAAGAGGTAAACCCTAGATCACATGGAGCTTGCCTAGTAACTGGTGAAAAGGGTCCATATTGATTTTTTTACAAATTGTGCTCACATCTAACAAATTTGATCTTATAAACTTAGAAATGTTCTCTCCTAACATGGAAGGGTTTTAGAATTAAAAAATTATTTAAGGATTCCCTCCCCAAAGGCCAAAGCATTGGGATCCCGAAACAAGCCAAACATGGTTATATTTCTTATATATTATCCATGACTTGGAGCTACAAATGCAACTAATATGTCAAAAAACTAAGACATGATTATATCATTCCATTCCTTATTGTAGTAAACTCATAAGGAGGAGAGAAAACAACTTAGGTAAGGCCACATGATTGCATCAATAATAGAGAACACATTAATCCTCCTTTATCTTTAATGAATATAGACTAGAATATTATCAAGTTGAGGGAGTGACTAACTATAAAAATGCGAGGCGTTCACTTGTTAATTATGGGACTTATTAAGTTTATCTCTTAGTTTTACGGATATTGAAAATGCTAATGCAGGATAGAAAAATATACTAGCCATACTAACCCAAACGTGGTGAGCAAATCTCGATCAATATGAAATCCAAAGCACACAATCCATCTTTTAACTGAGTCCAAATGATCTAAATCCGATGACTAGTATTATTCTAGTAAACATTTACTTGTAGAATTTGAAATGTTTTACGTATCAATTCAATCTTTATGTTGTTTGGATAAAGGAGAGAGTACATACCTAGTTAGTAAGGTTTTGTTTTCAAAATAAGTGTAACAATTTTTACCTTTCTAGGTGATGGGAAAGATAAAAAAATGTGAAAATTTTGGCTTCCTAATTGGTGAACACAACAATAATACAATGATTAATGTGACTCAAAAAGATGTGGAAACTATGCATCAATATTGTGTTGTTTTTTTTTATGTTATGAATATCAACATATTTTCAACATCAAATTATTCAACACTAATATCAAATATAACATCATGCAATGCCATATTATGGTCACTATAGCATCGTTTAACATAGTCAAATAATATCCTTTACCCCATTGTGTTGCTGAAAAATTAATCAATACTATTACATTTATTATAAGCCTCATAAAAGATGATAGGGGAATCTCACATCTTGAGTGTGTTGTCACAGAGTTGTGTATGCATTGTATGTGTCTATGATGTTAAGTCAGTGGGAATTATAGTGGGGGTCAATGTACCTATGCATGGAGATCTAAGGAACATATAGGGGGTGTGTACAAGAGGGAGGATGTCACTCTGGTGTATGGGGATAAATGTGAACTATACATGTAGTTGTCATGGGCTATGGCCACCAAATATTGAAACACTAGTTTGCTAGTATGACCCCTAAGTGACTTGATTTTAAAAAGGTTTCTATTCAGTCACATGGTGTTGGAATGAGCCAAAAAATGTATTGTTGAAAAGATATCAATGATTACCTTGAAAACATCCAATTAGAAATTTTATTTGAGGCTTCCAAATACTAATTCAACTACTTATAAATTCTGTTAGGCAAACTACGCAAGCCACACCCTAGAAACTTGTTCAAAGACTTGTAACATCTATAAGTGAGTCATCTAACATAAAAATGGGGAAAATGATCTATATTTTTGGAAAGATTCAATTTCCATCAATGACAATTTTTAAACTATGAACCTTTGACACTAAATTGCTACCTTGAAACTAGTGTTGATCTTGTGAACGAATCCTTTTGTTGTAGGGGAGGATTTGAATAAATGAAAAATCATCCCTTCAACAGATATTGACAAAATTTTATCATATGAAAATGCAGGTGATGACAATCATATTGCTATCAACAAGGTGGGAATGCCTTATCCTGATACATATAGTTACCTTGATACATAATTCAAGCCTATCAAAGAAGTCCTCTTGGCACCTTACAAAGACCCGTTAATTAAAATTTTAAGTATCACATGTTCATAATAATAATTGTTTACTACATGACCAATTCTTGAATTGCGTAGATCTATATCTTTGCAAAACACTTTGAGCACTGTTTCAAATTCTTTTCTATCATTACATTTAATAACATCCATGAGCCACAACAAAGTAGAACAAGCTAAACTAATACCATTTTCATCTAATTTAGATTTAATACCCTCAACATTAGCGTTAAACTCTTTTAAAATAACATACCTACATGTATCTTTAACAACCAATGATACATTTGACTTAAAGTAGTATTACATATGTTTGTTGATTTTTCCATGATACTCTAATCCATTCAAAATTGATAGACAACAATTCATGTAGAAAATTATTTACCATCTTTATATGCCCATAATTAGACTCGCGTTAACCTATACCAAGTCTCATAGCCAAATCATGCAATATATTTGTTTGCAAAGATGACACATGGCTTGAAGTTTGGATTTTTTCTCAAGCCTCCAATCAATATCATTCAAAATTGCATAGATGACTCAATACAATCATGAAACAACTAGTAACATAGACTATGCTTCATCCACACCTAATAAATAAATGATTTCTTCTATATAATAAGTATGCATATGCTAAATGCATTTGATGTAATTCTCACAACTATGAGAACTTATTACTTTGATTTCAAATGGTATCTTATTTGAAACTGAGCATTTATAAAGATTCCTTTCAAACAATTTATATTTTTTGAACACTTTAGAATTTCCCCTCCCTATATATATTTTTTTTCTCTCCTCTTCTTTCCCTCCATGTTTACCTTATGATTCTTCACATCAATTTCTCTCATTCCCTTCATAGTGTCTTTATGGTTCTTCATATCAAGTTCTGCAAACTACACTATCATAGAGAATAATTATTTAGTATAAATATAGGCTAGGTTGTATATCACAACACTAGGTACTTAACAACATATTGAATGGTGATTATTTTTCTTCATAGTGACCTTATGATTCTTCACATCAGGTTCTACATATTAGACTCCGGTCAATCATCAATTGGATATCCCTAGAAAATGATGTCAAAAGTGTGTGCACATGTGATGACCATTTCTTAAATGGCATTGAAAATGTTTACTATTTGAATATTTCTTGACTTATGAAGATCCATATCTTCCAAAATACTTTGAGCACTATTTCAAACAATTTTATATAACGAAATTTAATAACATACACTAGCCAAAACAAGGTAGAACAAGCAAAACTAATGCTATTTTCATTTGATTTAGATTTAATACCCCCAATGTTAGCATTAAATTGTTTCAAAACAATGTACCCACATGAATTTTTAATAGCTAATGATCCAAATGACTGAAGTTAGTCTAACATATGTTTCTTGATTATATTGTGATAATATGATATGTTCGAATTCATAGACAACAATTCATGTAGATAATCCTTCACCTTCTCTATATGCCTGCAATCAGATTTGGATTCACCCATGCCAAGTCTTGTAGCTAAATTAGGGAATATATTTATTTCAAAGATGATATAAGGGCTCAAAGTTTCTCTTTTTTTTTTTTTTCTGGGTTCCAACATACAACTTTCCAATATTGCATAGATGACTTGACACAATCTTAAAGCATCATTTCATAAGAAACTAAAAAAAAGATAGTGCTTCATCCACACTTGAGAAATAAATGATTTTTATKCATAATAAGAATACATGATTTGAATTCAATTGATGTAATTCTCACWACTATTAGAACTTGGTACTTTGATTTCAAACTATTGCTTACTAAAAAACAAGCATTTAGAAAGCTTCCCTTCAAAAAATTCATATTTTTTCAAGACTTAAGAATGACAAAAAAATAAAATTAAGTTGATATTTTCATAKAAATACATGTATTATCCATAGTAGTAATATACTTGGTACATTGAGTGTGATGCWTATTGACAAAGCAATAATTGTGTGCAAATATAACAAAAAATTCATAACATGTAATTTTTCTTTATCGAATACAATATTATGATGCTAAATCAATTCTAATGTGACACTATATATTTATGTGTAAGACATTACCTTAATACAAATGATGCAACTATGACACAACATTGGTTCCACATTGATCTATAAACTACGTGGATATTCCATTGGAACATCTCGTAGACTATGCAGACTGATTTTCCTTAGATCCCAAATTAATTAATTATTCACTTTGCTTGAATTTATGAAAATAACTAAATACAAAAATGAAAGAACATGCAAAAATATACATACCACCCACATAGTTGAACACAATATGTATTATAGGAAACCCAATATGGTAGAAAACCCAACTAGAAGGTGAGGCCTATGCTCTTCTCTTTTTTCTTTAGCTATGGAAAGTGAGTACAAAGAAAGAGGCAATCACTATGGAGTTGTGTTTGACACTATGAACTAAATTACTGCTACATAATCTCCTACCTTCTCTCTTATGCGCTCAAAATACCAGTCCTTGGATGCTTTGCTCAACTATGGAACAAGTAAAATTCAAAAGAATGGAATCCCTTTTTCCTCCTAGCAACCCGATATTTAACATAGTTTGATAGCCGTCTACAATTAGGGTTTTGACTTCCTCAACCCTTAATTAGTGATCAAGTTTGGACGTTATAGAATCATATTGAAAGTACACATGTGTCTAGCTCTATATGTGTGAGTAATGGGGGCTTCCATGGCATCCACTCGTACCATGGTGGTCAACAAGGTAGGTAAAATTGCGAGAGACATAAATTTTGCATACAAGCTTCGATTGATGCATTTGATGCACCATAAGAAAGGTACCAGAATGTAGAACACCATTAAGGGTGTGTGTGTAAGTTTAGAACATTGTAACCCCAAAAAATGTCATTTAATTCCTCAAAATGGATCCAAAAGGTTATGAACCCCAATTTTCCAAACTGGGACCTATCACTAAAATGGCCTTGCAAGTTGATTCCTCCAATTTTTTTGCACCTAGAAAGTACCATTATAGATGACAAATTGTATGATGATCCAATCCAAATCACACATTGACACAAGAATATGAAGAAATCATGCAAAGGGATTTTTTTTTTGAATGATTTGTGCACCTTGATAACAATGAAAAATAAATGAAAATCGATGCAAATATGATATAAATTACTATCACAAAAATCCAATGTGTGCCAATAAAAAAAGCTTGTATAGAGGGTTGGGCTATAACAATGCATATTAGCAATGCTACAACCTTGTATTATAGTATTGGAATCAACTTTAGAGATCCTAACATCTTTTATACCATGGTAGACATAATGCAACTCGATTCCTCTTTGTCCACAATGCAATGATGAAGGGTGAGGTTTTTGATTATGACTAGGATATACAATACAATGTAATGAGGTAGTTGTGGATCGATATTATCCAATTCAAATGTCATTAACTAATAATTGAAAGGATTAATGGCTATATGGGTGAATATGAAGGCCCTTCTTTTAGAAGGTAGGTTTGAAGGACCATGGAAGGACCTTTGGTGTTGACATGGAAGAAGGATATTGGGCCAAGTCATCAACAACATCATAATTTCTTTTACTCTTGCATGTGTTTCTCTGTAGAGGTGTCTTAGGAACAAAATGAGTATGAGAAACATTTGGTTGAGGAATTTTCAATGGGCTACTGGAAAATGGTTGGAGCTCATCCTTTGCATGAGGTAATTGGTTAGGAATTCCATACATGTAAGGATGAGTCTATAGATGAATGCCATTAGAATCTATTGCATAAATAAGATGTTTGTAGGGGTCTCCATTATGAGGTTGGATATAAGAAGAGGTCATAGGAGCATCCTGGGTGTTGGGCACTAATTTTTAATGGGGGGAACAAGTTATGTAACATTGTGAGTTGCTATAGGTGAGGTTGACCATGTCAATGGCTGATTTCTTTTTTGGTTACCCATAAAGGTACTCATAAATTGAAACTGATGTATTCAGGGACTATGGTGGGTGAAATGTCCAAAAACTATGCAAAAAGAGAGCAAAAATAATTATTTTTCAGCTAATATTTTTTCTTTCCTTTCTTGGGAAAATTGTTATTGGGTTGATGGTTTCCCCCAACATTGTTAGTGTTATTGGGAGGGTTGTTCCCTTTCCCTTGGTTTTAGGTCTATTTTTTCAAGTCATTACTATTATGGTTGTTTTGACCATTATTCCCTTTTTGTTGTTGTTGGTGAGGGGGTTGGTTGAGAGTTTTATGCTAAAAAAATTCATACCCCTGTTGTGAAGGAGAAGATTGAACTAGATTCATGTTGGATAGAGGAAACTAGTTGGGTAGGACATGTTATCACACAGTTTGTATTTTGAGAAAAGCCCAACCCAAACCACAAGTATGTGACACAACTGGGAACATTTATCACTGTCACCTCAATAGACTTCCCCCTCGTTTTAGTGAAGGATAAATCCAACACAAAGGAGGATTCCCGGGTGACCCTAGGGGAATTGCGATGGAAGATGGAAAGTGATCAGAGAGTGCCCCTATAGGCAAGGTTAAAATATGGGAAATAAGCTTGAGAAAGAGTATTATGATATGGTAAATGGTTTCCAAGGTAGTGTACCTACAAAACAATGTTAGACCTGCTCGGAACAAGACAATTTATGAAGATTAAGGCTCAATACCAATGGGGAATCAACAAGAAACCTTGTTGTCCCAAAAATTCAGAAGTATATATATATATGTGTGTGTGTGTGTGTGTGATGTTGGAAATGAAGCTAGCAATTAGCATATAGTTTCCAATAGTTAAACCAAGAATTTGATAGCATAAGAGGGTTGTTACTAAGTATTATCAACAAGATTTTGTAACATCCTTATGGATGTAGCAAACCATTGTTACAACAATGAGTTCTAGCCAATAAAATCAACAAGTAAACCACCCAAACAATAACGTATAATCAATAGAACAATTACCAAGGATTACAAGTGAATTTCAACGGTAGAAAAGTGAGCACGAAAGTGAAAGAGAGTAAGTTTTCTTCACACACACACACACACACACACACACAGTAAACAAACTATGACAACTGAAAAATTAAGCATCAAAATCAAGTGTATGATGTTGGAAATGAAGCTATCAATTAGCATATAGTTTTCCAATAGTTAAACCAAGACTTTGATAGCATAAGAGAGTTGTTACTAAGTATTATCAACAAGATTTTGCAACAGCCTTATGATTGTATACAACCTTTGTTACAACAATGAGTTATAGCCAATAAAATCAACAAGTAAACCACCCAAACAACAACTTATAATCAATAGAACAATTACCACAGCTTACAAGTGAATTTCAATGGTAGAAAAGTGAGAAAGAAAGTGAAAGAGGGTAAATTTGTTGCAACCCTATTGGTTGTAGCTAAAAGTTTATTACAACAACTAGATTACTTGGATGATCAAGATTCCCTTAGGGCACAATATGAATTAAAGCATGTAGAATTAAATTCAAAACTTGAACAATTCAATCTCCTTGATATCACATTCACAAATGCACAATATTCAATCTCCAATGCAAAAATATTAGTGCCTTATCTATTGGGTTATGGGTTCTCTTATTTATGAGCTAGGGTTTATTACTCATCTATGAGTGTAAGCCCTTTTAACTTCTAGAGTAAACAAACCTTAGCAAGGTAAATCTACAAGTGTGTAAGCCCTTTTACTCCTTGTAGAAACCTTTGTAAATAGCCTTTTCAATGAAAGCAAAGACATATATTGATGGAGGGTGTATTCCCTTATACTCCTCCAAGGGTTTGAAAAAATAACTTTTAGATCAAGAAGAAAAACATATAACTGGAGATATTTCTTACCTAATCCAAAAGATAGCATGAAAAACCCTTATCAAGAATATTCCACCACAATTGCCAAGAAATAAGCATTAATAGAAGTCAATAGCCTCATTCAACCAATACAAGTGAAGCATCCAAAAAGCACAAGAGACAATATGGAGCAAATTTCCCAAGTAGGGAAAACATTTCGGCCAAGAATGTATGCAATTCTTAAGTGAGTCGTGTGTAAAATGAAAGTGAGATGACCTCTATTTATATGAGGTCATCTAAAACCAATTTGTCCACATACATTTGTCAACAACAAATTAAAAGGAGGCCAATCCCCTTTATCTGCCTTTACAACTTAAAAATATAAAATTACATTAAGTAAATCCCTTAGAAAGGTGACATCATGCCCTAAAGGGTGATTCTATGCCTCAAAAGTGAGATGTTGAGCCTCTATATGAAAGTTGTTGGGCCTCCAAAGGCCATGTGTCCATCTCTCATGCTATATAATGTCATATCATGCATCTAGCTTCTTCAAAACATATTATATCTCTTTTAGAACCATGAAGCCCATCAAATCCCTAGCCCCCACATGACGTCAAGGCTTGGAAGGTGACATATTGGGCCTCCAAAGGTCAATGTCCAAGTGAAAGGGGATATGATGTAAATACATAGTGCTATCCAAGTTCCTGCAAAGGCAACATCCGTCATCTCAAGTGTGTAATGGCTTTGGGGTCCTCTTCCCATCCCATGGGGTATGACATCCATCATTGGGGTTTTCAACCCCCCATGAAGATCAAAATGGCACAAGCATCCATGGAATAGCTTACATCTGGCAAGGCCTTGCAAAGAAAAACAAGTACACCCTCCAAGGGTCCACAAGTCACATGTATCATGTCAATTAATCCACTTGTAATAAAATAACCACCCAAACATGTGCATTAAATCCCCCATTTTCAAACTAAACAAATGATGAAAGACCTTATACAACTTGCCAAATTTAGATATGGAAGGGTTGTCATGGTGCCCTATTGGGTAGATCAATCTCCAAGTCAAGGAGTGTTTCCCAAGAAGACCCTCTCTAAGTCATGTAATTAGTATGAGGTGGAGGGGGGTATGAATTTTGGGTATGGGGTTCTTGACATATCAAGGGCTCACATTGTCTCATTTATGGGTGCCTTTTTAGAGAGTGTGCTACATTCTCGTTTGCAATGCAACCTTTTTCCAAGCCCTTTTATTTACCATTAATTGATTATGGTCCAAAACATTGAGTGATATGTGAAATGGAAAGTAAGGAGAACCACAATTCCACTTGGAGCTAAGAACACATTGAGTTCCATGTGCAAGGAAAGTACAAGACACCATAAATGCATTCCCTCAACAAGTGGGAAATTTATTAATTATGTTTTTCTCTTTTTTTTTAAAAGGTCCTTGAATTTTATGGAAAAGTGTTTCATTTCTCTCAGGACCTTAGGGAGAGAATATGGCAGATAATTTATGGCTTTTATGTTTTTCGAGCTACAAAAGCTATGGGCCTTTAGCTCCTTCTTCCCATGAAGTGAGGTACAAGCCCTTCTTTGGGTCAATAATCCCATAAACCCAAAATATGAGGAAACAAAAGGGAAGAAGAGTTGAAAATGATAAGTATGTGTGGAAATGGTACGATGACCCTTCAAGGATACCCCCTAGTAGAAACCATTTCCCAGAGGGTGACCCAGTTACTAGGAAACATGTCAACCACCAAAGTGAAATGAGGAAAAAGGAAAAAATTCCAAGAAAATGTCTTCATAATCAAGAAAGGAATGTTTGCAACATGTTCAAATGCTTCATTTATTAAAATAACACTTACCACTAGACCATACTTGTTACCTCATGAAGAAAGACCTTCTGTCCTTTGTGGGCCAATATTGTGTCGTGGATGATGCGACCATCTATCAAATGATGATATGTGGTAAGAAAATGGGATCTACCTGCTCATCTGGCTCTCGACACTCCATTTCTTTAACATGTGGGCCTCAAGACATCATCTCCTTAGTTACCCCTAGCCCCGGGGGGTAACATCTACCTCCTACATGGGGACATGTAATTTCCGTAGAGTATACGAGAACCTAAACATCTCTAGGTAAGACCTGTGCCTACACACACTCAAACAAGACATGTTGGGATATTGAAGGGTGGCACACTCACCCCTTTATTCATATAATCAAAACTTTAAAATTTCAAAATTTACAACTGTTCCTTAAAAACCAAATTTTGCATTTTTTGAAAACTTCTAACTAACATGTAATATGATTTAAGAAAAATGTACCACAACAATTATGCATAAATGAAAGAAATCATTATGTAAAGAATAACATGAAAGCAACTGCAACTACACTATGATGAACACTCAAATGAAATGCAAGAAAGAAAATGACCTACCTACTTAACTAAGGCCCGAGGCCCATACAAATCAGGTACCAAGTGATGTTAGGTGAAATCATGAAACCATTGAAACCACCTACTTAGCATCTCACCCATGTGCTTCCAATTGTGATTAATTATAAAATATATCAAGGACAAGTTAAGGACATAATAATCATGAATATGAATAAGTATATAATCAATCATAGGAAACAACTCATGGAGGCAAATGGGAGAGAGACAATTCTACTAGAAAGAATGGCCACAAGCTTGATCCACCCATCTCTGAATAAGGATACCACATATATATCATGGCTCATCTTTGTTGGCCCTCGACCAATTTTTGAGGAAACCTTAGTCAGGTTTGGACCACTTTTGGACTTCAATAGGCTGGTCGAAGACGAAGCATCGAGGCAGAGCTGAGATCACAGATCTCACTTATTTTGCGGGCTATGTGGACCCAACAAGGGGTTCTTTAGGGTTTTTGTAATGGGTTATGGGATGTCGGCCCATGGGTTTACCCATGATTAGGCCTTATTGTAAGGGATTGTATGAGTATAAGTAAGAATGTATTGTAAAAGGGAAGAATATATCTTGTGGAGCTAAGTGAAAGTAGCTTGAGCAACTTTGTGCCATGGAATGTATGTGTTAAGGATATGTGCTCGATAGAGGAGTTGGATCTGTGCCTTGACCTAGTTTTGGGAAGGAGGATCTGGTGCTCAGTGCGCATATCTCCTATCCGGTGTGAAGCTTGGCTCTGTGGCTTAGTGTACAGGAGAAACTGAATGTAAGATATTGAAGAATAATAAAGAAGACGAAGCAGTTGGTGGACGTAGCCCCACACTGGAGTGAACCACATATATCTTGTGTAATTGGTTTTCTTTGTGCTTTGTTGGTTATGTTAAGAATGTGCTCAGTGCTTTTCTTATTATGTATGTTAGGTAGATCTGTTAATTCTTAGTGCTTTATTTGTGTTAAGGATGAATGGATGTTAGATATAACTCAATGTTATGTGGTAAATGATTGAAGTGTTTAATCTTTACTGCACAGACCTATATTAGGGTTTTTTTTGCGATGTTAATGAAGATAATGAACTAATGCATGTCACCTTCTAAGTGTTTCTAGAACACTATGTGAAGTTTTATTATCACAGATTTGTGTCCCATCTTGGTTACAGACACCTGAGTCATGTAACCCCCCACGCTTCTACCTTGGGTGAGACTTCGCCTGCTTCACAGGTGTTGTCAAAAGGGTCAATAGTTAGGGTTTTTTTGGTGCGCTGTTGAAGTGTTGAACCCTGGGTCTGCTCCTCTGCCAACAAATGGTTTCGTTGCCAAGACCTGAAATTATGATTGTTGGGAATTGAAGTAAAGAAAAGAGAAGCTTTGTGCGTATATCTATTCCTTGTTTATTAGTCATAATTAGTCATTATCCAGTGTCCTATATTTTAGGGGAGAATATTCCACCTAGAGAATATTATCTTTCATTTGACACTTTAGTTTGACTAGTTGAGTTGAGTTTAGATGTTGCATTGGTTTTGTCACCATGCAACATTGGGATCATCACCAACTCACTACTCTTTGTTCAGTCAGTTAACTGAAGACTAGTTGACTAGTTAACTCAGCTAGGT
>ML787898.1:381770-418710 GCA_009831015.1 Picea engelmannii | reverse complement strand
AATTATTCACTCTTTGAGTGTGGAATACGGTTAATGAGAATTCTTCCATTCTTTCTATCTTGCTTCTTCTTTCTCAATTTCTCTCTGCAAATGTGTGTAGTATTTTCTAGCTAGATCTATTCTGTGTAGGTTCAACACATTTATAGAACCCTGGGCCTATCCCTGTGCCAACAAATGGTTCCGTTGCCAGGACCTGAAATTGTGATTGATGGGAATTGAAGTAAAGAAAAGAGAAGCTTTGTGTATATATCTACTTCTGTAGTGCACAATACTCTACTTGACTTGTGAATCTATGTGCTAAAACAGAAATCCGATCGGAAAAAAAGAGGTACAATCTTAAAAGAGGTAAAGCTCTATGCTTTGATAAGAGTAAGATAAGTGATTTTTTTTTTTCGAAAGCATGAATTTAAGTACATTTAATAGATTATGTCCTAGTCTGAAAGATAGGGCACAGTTGGAAGAAAGAGTTGATCTAAGTAGAAATAATATAAATGAAGAAAGATATGTTATTCCTATGCATAGAAAGAATTTTTGGACTAATAAGTGGATGCAGGAACCTAGAAAGAACTTTTGCAGATTGCAGGTCCAACAATGTGATCCTAGTGTGCAGTATAGAAGAGGTTGGGGAACATACAAGAGAAAGAGAGGATTGGCATTGTGTTATAACTGCAGAAGATCGGGACATCTTGCTAAGGAATGCCCTGGTACAAGTCCTATTTTTCTTTATTGTAAAATTGTTGGTCATGAGGATTGTCCAAGGATGATTGCTAAAGTTGAAAGAATGAACATGAGACAAGAAAACTATGAAGGAAGTCAAGAGACTAAGAGCATGTTAGAGAATCATAAAGAGAAAGAATCAGAGAAATCTTAGACTATGTTATCACAGTTGAAAGAAACAATGGATGTTCACAAAGATGTCAATTTACTAGAGATCTTGAAAGTAAAACAACGCATAAGTACAAGAATAGGAGACTTCGACATAGATTGTGTCTTGGATGAGGAAACACAAGTGAATATTATGACATAAGACACTTGGTAAATTTTGGGAAAGCCTACTGTGGTACCTTCATTGGGAAGGATAGGTTTTCTCAAGGGAAAGATGATAACCCTATGTGGAAGAGTTACTAATGTACCTATTATTATCCATGGAACATCGACTGAAGAAGGATTTGAAGTCATTAAGTTTGTTGAGAACAATGCTCCTTTCCCACTTTTGTTAGGAAAGACTTGGATTGTGAAGGATTAGATCAGAAGGAAAGCAGAGGAAGAATCTATAGAAAAGAAAAATAAATAACTAAGGGATTTCATAGCTAGAAAGATAAATCGACTAATAGAAGAACGAGAAGATAAGTCGAAGCAACAAAGGATAAGAGAATTAGCTATCGAGGTTGAAAGAACACACGAAGGTTTGAAGGACCTATCTATGAAAGAAAGAAGAATACCCACCCTGGAATTAATAAGAGAAGGGATATTAACTTCAGACCCTTTGAGAGCACATCAACAGTGCGAAGTCACTATGCTAAGAGAAGAT
The DNA here is from genome assembly GCA_009831015.1 of Picea engelmannii. Taxonomy (NCBI): domain Eukaryota; kingdom Viridiplantae; phylum Streptophyta; class Pinopsida; order Pinales; family Pinaceae; genus Picea; species Picea engelmannii. The sequence goes on along the minus strand of ML787898.1, from coordinate 417,179 downwards.
AAGAATAAGAATGGAAAGAGGAATCCAGAAATAGTTAGAGAGACTCGGATCACAGGAAAGAAGGCAAGGAAGCTCAGTAAAAAGAAAGACAAGTTAGAAAAGCTACAGGAAGCTACAAAGAATAGATGAGAGACTTCATAGACTGGAACCTCGCAAGAGGTAGGTTCGTAGGATTTGAACTTCGTCGGAACAACATGACCACACAGAATGGGACTTCGCCCTGACAAAGCTATATGACTATTGGAGGTGCCCCGCCCATTAGAACAACGTTCCAGAACGAATAGGAAACACATTTATGGGCAGATGGACCAATTTTGGGACGTTGAGACTGTGCCATAACGGACATATTCGCATTGATGGTATCATTCCTACCCATTGGAAGAATCCGTTACGGTGCCTCTCTTATTTAACCTATCAGACACTGTGCCGATACCACTTTTTTTCACCTGTGATTAACTGAGCTAACAAAGAATTGATTGTGTGTCGAGCTGTGTTATCAGAAGCTAGACGTCGTTGTCCATTTTTCTACCCCTCTTATCTGTTCACCTATCCCAACCTGTTTGTTTAACAATGAGAATGTCAGGCGAACCTACTGAATTAGATAAGTCTGTTGAGGAGATCTTCAAGAAGCCGATGGATGATAAACCATTATCTGAAGGTGTACAAGCATCGTCGACTAGGGGACTGCAGGCTTCCCCTTCGAATGGATGATGTTCAGGCCGTGTCAACCCCATGACCGAGCAACAAAGTAAGCATCGTGGCGATTTGGCTAATGCGAAGAAGATCCCATCGATCTTACCAGAATATATTCCACCTTTGGTTGGTGCAGTTAACCATGACAAAATCCCATGAGACTATGAGTACACCTTGATCACTGCGTACATTCTAAAGGGAATACACGTAGTTGGGAGCCAGTTGGGACAGATCGCGCTGCTGAAGAACAACAACTTCAACCTAGGGGATAGGAAGAACTATGATATGCTTTCACCCCATCGATATTTGATGAAGACAATTGGGAAGAAGCCTCACCTAGTCTCCCAGTCATGGATTAAGGAGCTGACGTAGTCCACTGTGCTAGACGTGATGAAGATTCCCCATTTTGGCCTTCACCAGGAGGTTAACGCTTGCATTAAACTCCTCTTGTTGTGCTACCATGGAGGATACCCATGGATTGACTGACAGATTAATACCTATGGCTCGACTGAAATATTACTGTGGATCCAACATTGATCCACTTGATTACAGGATTAAGCATGAAGGGACCTGAACCTCAACAGTTTTACCAAAGGAAGGCCTTAGACCACTCCCTAGCACAGTGCATTAAGGAGGATTACGACGAAGTCGAAAAGGGAAAGCGAGGCTACAAGGTAGCCTCTATCAAGGATGGTGCAATTGCACCTCTCTTTCCAACTCATAGATAGCAAGCTCATAAGAAAGAACCGCCCCACAGAGGTCACCGGGTTCATGGTGGACCTTGTAGGAAAATGTGTGGAGGGAATGCATATGAATTGGGTGAGTTACCTCGTCAATGAACTCGAGAAAGAATGCCACGAAGCTCAAGATTTGGGATATGAATTCCACTTTAGTTAGCTAATCATGTTGATTGCATTTGTCGCTTGGAAAATGCTTGAAGGAGCCACCTTTCTGTATATTGAACCATCGGAGTTGTTGGTCGCTAGGTTTGCTACCTTGTGGTACACCAATGACACGTTGAAGCAGTGGTAGTCCAACGCTATGTTCCATGCATATTATCAACAACTGAAGGTTTCCATTGAGTCATTTCCGCGCATGACACCATGCACCTTGCACCAGTATAGACCAATAGCCAAGTTCCACACAGATCCACATTTTATCTATATCACTACATGCATAGATGAGATAAAGGAAGAGGTACAATCATATTACAAGCTTACAAACAAAGACATGGAGCAAATCACGAAGGAGTGGCTGGAGGAGTTCCTTGTACCTATTGTTGATGCATAAATCTCTGACACTAACATCATAGGAAGCCCCCTAGTCACTCAGGTTGAGCATGTCGGAAAATCCAGTGGGAAAAAGAAGAAGAAGAAAAAGGAGGAAGTCCAGAATATAGATACTGATCAGGAGGACAACGCCTATGAAGAAAATAGATCTAGATTTCTAGGAGGAGGAGACGAATCAAATGGACAAGGAGGAGGGGATGAAGGAGAAAATAAAGGAGAAGACAAAGCTACACTACCAAAATATCCCCCTACTGAAACAGTAACACCATAGAAGAGGAAGGTTTCTCCACAGAAACCTTCGGCAGGAAAGAAGACGCGCGCTAGTAAGCCCCATCTAGAGGCCACGCTCACGGAAGACAACATTAGTTTGGTTCGCGGAGCCATGGAAGATGCTTCTGAGGAGATCTTGAAAATATATGGAGAAAACAAGGAGGAGCTGTATGGAAGGGTTGAGAAGGAATTGAAGGAAATACAACAAGCTATTCATTTGATCCATGCAGTACCTACTGTGCCTTCCTCATCACAGATTGCAAAATTTGGGGATGAACTAGCCCAATTGAGAAGACTTGAAGATGTGACAGAGGCTCGAGTTCAGAAAGTCCAATAAGAGAAGGAGAAGGATACAGAAGCCTTGAAACAAGAGAAAGAGGAAGTCTTAGAGAAATTATGAGTAGCACGGTATTGTGTAACCACCTATGAAAATGAGAAAGAAGAGTTTTGAACGATGCTCCAGGAGGACAAAGAGAAGCTACAGATAAAAAATGAGCAACTAATCCCAGAACAAGCTACGGTCAAAGAAGCAGTGAATAAAGCATGCCGCTCTGTGCCAGGTTTGACATAGGAGGAACAAGAGTCGGTCGAGGTTCAAGTGGTGAAGCTTGCTGAGACCATCCAACAACTTCAAGCAAGGATAAAAGAGTTGGATATCCAAGAAGTACCGAGCACCCCACAGGAGGTGCATGACCAGAGGGAGGAAGTCGCTAAGAACACAGTAGTAAGGATCATATCCCTCACCTCAGAATGAAAACAACTGAGTGATAGAAGTGCACACACTTATGAACGCCTCACAGAAGATACAAAGCTAACGAAATTGGAAGCATAGTTACAGGAGGCGCAACAGAAGGGCTTCTCCATGCAGGTGCAGATGAAGTTTCTCACCCAGTTGAAAGATTGAAGAGGTCCCAGGAACAATGCGCAGTACAACAACATATTACTTCCATCCAGGGCAGAATAATGGAAGTTGCGCAGAAACTATAACCTGTGCAGGACGAAGCCTGTAAGGTGTTTGAAGAAATTGAAGGACAAGGCTCACAATTGGACCAAGTGGCAGCGACAACAGAACAATACCTGGAAGGGCCTGTTACCGAGTAGATGATCCAATAGCTCGCTGAGAAGGAGGCTCAGGTGAAGCAGCAAGTCAAGGCAACTCGAGTGAAGCTCAAGGCCTTTGAAGTGACATTGACCAGAACGGAGTGACTCGGGACGAATCACAGGTGAGTGTTGAGGGCCTGTTGGCCCTCGACCAAGTTTTGAGGAAATATTGGTTAGGTTTGGACCAATTTTAGACTTTGATAGGCTGGTTAAAGATGGAGCACCCATGCAGAGCTGAGATCATGAATCTCACTTATTTTGTGGGCTATGTGGACCCAACAAGGGGTTATTTAGGGTTTTTGTAATGGATTATGGGATGTCCGCCCATGGGTTTACCCATGATTAGGCCTTATTGTAAGGAATTATAAGAGTATAAGTAAGAATGTATTATATAAGGGAAGAATATAGCTTGTGGATATAAGTGCAAGTAGCTTGAGCGACTTTATGCCATGTTATGTATGTGTTAAGGATCTGTGCTCGATACATGAGTTGGCTCTGTGCCTTGACCTAGTTTTGGGAAGGAGGATCTGGTGCTCAGTGCACAGATCTCCTGTCTGGTATGAAGCTTGGATCTTTGGCTTAGTGAACAAGAGCAATTGAATGTAATAGATTAAAGAATAATAAAGAAGATGAAGCAATTGGTGGACGTAGCCCCACACTGGGGTGAACCACGTATATCTTGTGTCTTTGGTTTGCTTTGTGCTTTGTTGGTTATGTTAAGAATCTTCTCAGTTCTTTGATTATTATGTATGCTAGGTAGATCTGTTAATGCTTAGTGCTTTATTTGTGTTAAGGATGAATGAATGTTATATCTAACTCAATGCTATGTGCTAAATGATTGAAGTGTTTAATCTTTACTACGCCAACCTATATTAGGGTTTGTTTTGCGATGTTAATGAAGCTAATGAACTAATGCATGTCACCTTCTAAGTGTTTCTAGAAAAATATGTGAAGTGTTATTATCACAGATCTGTGTCCCATCTTAGTTACAGACACCTGAGTCCTGTAACCTCCCCTGCTTCTGCCTCAGGTGAGAATTCGCCTACTTCGCAGGTGTTTCCGAAAGGGACAATAGTTAGGATTTTTTTGGTGAGATGTTGAAGCATTGAACCTTGGGTTTTCCCCTTTGCCAACAATCTTTTTCCTCACTCACATGATCATTGCTTTATGAATATTGAGAGGAGATGAGAGATTGGAAGAAAACTAAATGTTTGTCCAAAGGGGAAGATAAGAGGTAAGGGACAATCTCATGTCTGTAGAAATAAATATTCCTGCTACTGAAAAGTTGTAGCATCTTCATCTGCAAATCCTTTCAAAAATCCCTAGGAAATTTTTTTTACTGCTCTTGATAGTGTGAGTCTTCGATTGTTCTAGGATGACCAGGGTCTCATGTCCATCTAAATTTGAATGCAAGTACAGTGGAAGATATTCATCATATAACCAATATGAATGCTTAAAAGTATACACATCACAATTGCTAAGGCATGACTGAAAAACATCATGAGTACCCTGTAATAAGCCATCCCTAAGTGGATGAAAAATATCTACAACCGTATCATCATCAATCTTTTGAATAACTAGATCATCTAAGAGTAACACATCATTATTTTTCAATCAAAAATTACCTTCCATTTCATAAATGGGATCTCCATAAAAAGTGAAACAAATCACATCCCATCTATGCCTCCCAATATATATGAAATCATCAATGTGGTGATCAACCATGTCAGAGGTGTCCTCCATGAATATATTTTTATCATTGGGACTAAACACTTCTTCATCTTCATTTGCTGGAGGAAAGCAAGGATAGATAACTTCAAGCATATCTTCATTTGTAGAGGCTTTCTCTTTAGTAAGAAGTGCTTCATCAATTTTTTCTTCAGTATATTCTTGGGACAATTCCCATAGAAGATTCATCATATGCTTAATAGAGTCATCAAATTTTTTTTTCACTTCCATCTACAAAACGTCTTCGTGAAATGGTAAGTTATGGGTAAAGGTTCATCCTGTGGTGCCATAATTCATTTTCTGAAATGACACTTCAATCGAGTCACCAGATGAGCTCAAGGCTCATAGAAAAAGGAAAGGGTATCTTCCCTCAATGGAGTCACTAGATAAAATTACATGAAGTTCATCAAAAGAGAAAAGGGAACTTCCCTCAATGGAGTCTCTAGGAAATCCACATGTATAGGATTTGGGATAGAATTTCCAAGTGTCGTTATGGGTTGGAAGGGATTCAAAATATTCCCCAACAACGACACCAAAAATGTTATTGCATAATTTTTAGTTTGGGAAAATCCTAACCCAAACCAAAAGTCTGTGACACAACTGGGAACACCTATCAATGTCACCTCAATATATGTCCCCCTCATTTTAGTGAAGGATAAATCCAACACAAGGGAGGCTTCCTGAGTGACCCTAGGGGGATTATGATGGAAGATGGAAAGTGATTAGAGAGTGCCCATATATTTCAAGGTCAAATATGGGAAAGAGGCTTGAGAAATATTCTTATGAGCTGTTAAATGGTTACCAAGGTAGTGTACCTACAAAATAATGTTAGACTTGCTTGAAACAAGAGAATTTATGAAGATTAAAGCCTCAAAATCTCTCTCTCTCTCTCTCTCTCTCTCTCTCTCTCTCTCTCTATCTATCTATCTATATATATATATAGAATTTGATAGCATAGGAGAGTTGTTATTAAGTATTATAAAAAATATTTTGTAACAAACTTATGGATGTAGAAAATCTTTTCTACAACAACGATTTCTAGCCACTTAAATCAACAAGTAAACCTCCCAAAAGATATATTATAATCAATAGAATAATTACAAAGGCTTACAAGTGAATTTCAATAGTATAAAAGTGTGAAATAAAGTGAAAGAGAGTAAGTTTGTTGCAACCCCATTGAATGTAGCTAAAATTTTATTACAACAACTAGATTACTTGGCTAATCAAGACACCCTTAGGGAAAAATATAACTTAAAGCATGTAGAGTTAAATTCAAAAATTGAAAAATTCAATCTCCTTGCTATCACATTTACCAATGCACAATATTCAATCTCAAATCCAAAAAATATTATTTCCTTATCTATTGGGTTATGGGGTCTCTTGTTTATGAGCTAGGGTTTATTACTCCTCTAGGGGTGTAATCCCTTTTACTCCCTAGAGTAAAAAAACCTTAGAAAGGTAAATATACAAGGGTGTAAGCCCTTTTATTCCTTGTAGAAACCTTTTCAAATAGCCTTTTAATGAAAACAAAGATAGATCTTGATGGAGGGTGTATTCCCTTATACTCCTCCAAGGGTTTGAAAAATTGACCTTGAGATCAAGAAGAAAAACATATAATTGCATAAATTTCTTACCTAATCCAAAATATAACATGAAAAACCCTTACTTATCAAGAATATTCCACCACAATTTTCAAGAAACAAGAATCAAGAGAAGTCACTAGCCTCCATCAACGAATAAACAAGTGAAACATCCCAAAAGCACAAGAGGCAATATGGAGCAAATTTGCCAAGTAGGGTGAAAATTTCATCCAAGTATGTATGTAATTATCAAGTGAGTTGTGTGTAAAATGAAAGTGAGATGACTTGTATTTATATGAAGTCATCTAAAACCAATTTGTTCACATACGTTTGTAAAAAAAATTCAAAAGGAGGCCAACCCCCTTTATTTTCCTTTACAACTTAAAAATATAAAATTACACTAAGGAAATCCCTTAGAAGGGTGACATAATTCCCTAAAGGGTGACACTAGGCCTCAAAAGTGAGACATTGAGCATCTAGATGAAAGTCATTGGGCCTCCAAAGGCCACTTGTTCATCTCTCATGCTCTAGAATGTCATGTAATGCATATAACTTATTCAAACCACATTATCTCTCTTTTGGAACCATGAATCCCATCAAATCCCTAGCCCCCACACGACGTCAAGGATTGGAAGGTGATGTGTTTGGCCTCCAAAGGCCAACATCCAAGTGAAAGGGGCTATGATGTCATCACCTAGTGCTATCTAAGTGCCTCCAAAGGAAGTATCCATCATCTTAAGCATGCAGTGGATTTGAGGTCCTCTGCCCATCCTCTGGGGTATGATGTCCATACTTGGGGTTTTCAACCCCCCATGAAGATCAAAATGGAACAAACATACACATAATAACTTACACCTGGTAAGGCATTGCAAAGAAAAACAAGTACACCCTCCAAGGGTCCACAAGTCACATGTATCATGACAAGTAAGACACATTTAATAAAAGAACCACCCAAACACGTGCATTAAATCCCCCCCTTTCAAACTAAACAAATGTTGAAAGACCTTATACAACTTGCCAAATTTAGGTATGGGAGGGTTGTTATGGTGCCCTACTAGGTAGATCAATCTTCAAGTCAAGGAGTGTTTCCCAGGAATACACTCTCTAAGTCATGTAATGAGTATGAGGTGGATGGGGGTATGAATATTGGGTATGGGGTTCTTGACATATCAATGGATCATATTGTCTCATTTATGGGTGCCTTTTTAGATGGTGTGTTGCATCCTTGTTTGCAATGCAACCTTTTTCCAAGGCATTTTATTTTCCATTAATTGATTATGGTCCAAAACATTTATTGATATGTGCAATAGAAATTAAGGAGCACCACAATGCCACTTGGACCTAAGAACACATTGAGTTCCATGTGCAAGGAAAGTAAAAGACACTGCAAACGCATTCCCTCAACAAGCGGGATATTTATTAATTATCTGTTTCTCTTCTTTTTAAAAGGCCCCTGACTTTTATGGAGAAGTGTTTCATTTCTCTTTGGACAATTTATGGATTTTATCTTTTTCCAGCTACAAAACCTATGGGCCTTTAGCCCCTTCTTCCCATGAAATGAGGTACAAGCCCTTCTTTGGGTCAATAATCCCCAAAACCCAAAATATGAGGAAACAAAAGGGAAGAAGAGTGGAAAATGATAAGTATGCGCAGAAATGGTATGATGACCCTTCAAGGATACCTCCGAGTAGAAACCTTTTCCCCGAGGGTGACCCATGTACTAGGAAAACATGTCAACCACCAAGGTGAAATGAGGAAAAATGCATTATTTCCAAGAAATCATCTTCATAATCAAGAAAGGACTCTTTGCAACATGTTCAAATGATTCAATGATTAAAATGACACTTACCACGAGACCATACTTGTTACCTCATGAAGCAAGACCCGCTGTCCTTTATAGGCCAAGTTGGTGTGGTGGATGTTGTTGCCATCGATCAAATAATGATATGTGGTAAGAAAAGGGGATTTTCCTGCTCAATTGACTCTTGACACTCCATGTCTTCAACCTGTGGGCCTCAAGACATCATCTCCTTAGTTACCCTAGCTTGGATGGGTAACATGATGGATGATCCTTACTATCATAGGGATGCTTGTGGGACACTTTGTAGGAAGAGGGCATACAGATCAAGAAGAGAATTTCCTTCATAAGAATTTGACTGGTGAAACTATGAGGTACTTGATTCCTAATATTTATCATAAGAAGGAATGGGATAACCATAAGTCATAGGTAATTCTCCATGTGATGTGCTTCCCCAACCATAGTGATTTCCATGGAGGTTATTTCTAGATTTCAACACTATGTTTTAAAATTGATTTTTGTTGTTAGCAATCTACCATAAGAAGGAATAGGATAACCATAAGTCATAGGAAATTATCCATGTGATGTGCTTCCCCACCCATAGTGATTTCCATGGAGGTTATGTAATACCCCAGTTTTGAGCCCCATATTAAATAATGTATTTTGTGAATTTATGAAAGGCTAGAGTGCCCAAACAATTAAAAGAGGCCGATGTGCCAAGGAAATGTAATGTTTTGATCATTATTAATAATAAACACATCACTGGCTGGTAGATGGACAATGACAAGAGTTATAGGGGCTATGATTCCACAAGAGAGGGGGTTGGAGGGGCTAAGTGTTTATTTTATATTTTTATTTACCCATTTTTGTTTTAATGGATAATATCAGTTACATGAGCTTCTTGGGGGAAGGCCATGTGGTTCTTTAATTCCAAGAAATACATAAACCCATTTTTGGTCTATTTGGGGGTTCACTCACTCACTGATTGTTCATTGTTTACACTATTCATTTTTTTCTCTCTCCATTCGTTCTTTCACCCACTCTTCATACCTCATTCATTTTGAACTTGGCTTGGGAAAGAAAAATGAATTATGGAGAGGAGCCATGGTTTTTTTGAAAATAATGACTGTTGGTGTATTCCAGCCATGAATTAATGCCTGCATGTTTGAGATGCATTGGCATGTGTTAAGTTTTTCCAAAAGTTGCAAATCTTAAGAGTCCCAACATGGAGATTCTTGACCAGATGCACTGGAGTCGGGGAAGAAGGTGGACATCATGAGGGACTGTGTGGCAGAGAAGGGGGTCCATTCTCTTCGGTTGTGCAGGCTGGGTAGAAGAGAGTTGGTGTACTTTGGATTGCTGTGTGTGCTGAGAATCCTGTGAGATCTTGAGTGATGACTAGTTTGGGGAAGCTGAGTGACACTCTGGAATCGTCCTTGTGGATTCATAGCCCTCACTCGAGGGTGGCATTGTTGTTGAGACACGAAACAACATTGTCTACGGTTGGGTGGAACGCCCTTGGTCTAAAACCAATTGGTGATTCATTTCATTAAAGATACGTTCTCTCTATCATGTGTTTCTATGCTTATACATTTATTTCTGATATGTATTGATTAATATCTCCGAAATGTGCATTTTTGATGTGCCTGATTACTGGTTATTGCTATGCATGGAATGTTTAAACATTCTTTATTCTATAGCATGAATCTTGATCTCTGCATGTGAATATTTCATTCCTCTTAATTAATTAAAAAATTATCATAATTAAAAAATAGTTCAGAAATGAGCTTGAAGTAGCATGCCCAACCTATGGGTGGTTGGGTACGTTATAGATTGGTATCAGAGATTCTGCTTGAAACACCATGTTGGTATGAGTCAGAATTATTGCACATGGTATTATGGTTAAGGAATAATATGTCTTTGAGATCTTAAATATTAGGAGAGATAGCATTGTACAGATTGCACAAAAGCCAAAGCGTCATTCATATAGAGATCCTTTGTAAAGGATCGTGAAATTGTGACCGTTCCCTTTTGAATTCGGGAGCAATCACAACCATTGAATCAGGGAATTCTATATCATTATATTTGAAGTCAGGTGAATGAGGGTTACCAGATAGAGGTGAAACCAGAGGCTGGGAGAGATTAAGTCACAATCATTAGATCGAACTATTCGATCATTAATCATTGATTGAAGCCAAGCAGAAGATGGAAAACTCCAGAACTTTGCCATTTCAAAAATTATTGGAGACAAGGTAGAAGAATGAAATCCTGAAGGCCGAAGTCATGAAGTCTCGCTGACCATCCGATATGACAGGAAGTTCCAGAGTAATGCGAGATGTAGATTCAGAGTGGAAGGATAGCGAAGTTTCAAGACTTCATAACTTCACCACTTCGGCGATTACTGGAGACTAGGAAAAGCCACAAAATGTCGAATTTGTGAAGTGACGAAGCCATGAAGTGCCGAAGCCATGAAGTGAAAATCCACAGTCCGTGGACTCACGCAGGTCGTCAGATCTGGAGAAGAGAAATGTGGACCATCCGCTTGGTTGATGACATATCTTATGCCACATGGCAGGGGTTCCATGTGGGGACACATGTAACATGAATTTAGTTCCTTTTGGACCTCAACCTGCCCATTTCTAGGTGACACATGGCACACATACCAAGGGTCCATGTCACCGTAGGTGGCATCAACATGCAATGTCATCTCCAGGATTATGGTCTTCTGGAGTGTCCAACATGTATACCAATGAAAGTGTCGAAGGTTGAAGTCATGAATTCATGCATAACGTTGATCTAATGTTCCTTCATGAATTTTCTCAACTATTAGATCAAGTAGTGGAAGGATGGTGTAAGAACTTCGACAGGTATCACTCCGGTGGAGTTGAATGAATTGAGATTTGTAATATCATGGAGTCCTGAAGCGTCAAAGTACCAAAATGAATAGGGAGAATCTATCCCGATGCTTGATTAAGTCATGGCCGTTGGATTAACTAGTGGAATGATAATGTAAGCATAGGTATTAACTGACGGTAAGTGGTCATCGTCACTTTATGACCACTTCGACAGGTAAAACTATGGGGGAGTTGAACGACTTGAGAGTTGTAATGTTCCAGAGTCCTAGAGCGCCAAAGTCTCGAATTAATTAAGGAACGTCCATCCTAATGATCTATTAAGTCATGATCGCCGATTTCGTGGAGCTTCCAGATGGTTCGGGACCATCTAGTCAACGAGAGATTAAATATCAACCTTTCGATCTACTAGTGGAGATAATATAGGTGCTTCAGAGAAGTGTACTTTGGGGAGTATTAATCTGGAAGAGGGCATGAATGCTGAAGTCCAAAGGACCTAGTTCCAAAATCGGTCTCATGCTAAGGTGAAGGGGTTGATTAGAGGCGCGAAAGGCCTAGAAGTAAACAAGCCCGTGAACACTTTTTCAAACGAGGTCCTGTGTGGAAGAATACAGAGAAAGGCACTAAAGAGTGAATAAGCTCGTGGGTTCGAGCCCACAATCACAAGGAAAGTGGATAAAAGGAATAACCTATACAAAATTCGAATTCTATACTAATTTAAAGGGGCTGTGGAATAATTCGACAACATCCTGTTGCAAAACAAAAAAGGGTGAAAGTGAATTTTTCGGGAAGCCATAACTTTCAACTCAGATATTAGATTGGGGCAAGAGTATAGTCGTTGGAAAGATGATTCAAAGGAGAATAAAATTGAATTTTTATAATTTATATAATGATAACATATTTCTTCATGAATTGATCAGAAAAAGGACCTGTAGCATTGTTTGGATTTTTTATTTTTTATAATATGCATAATTCTAACAAAATGGTTGCTTGCACATTTTGTAGAATTAGGGGGTATACACATATCAGTTCAGTATAATAATGCATATTTGAGAAATGTAAGAAGGACATGGAGCTTACATCCATGATAAAGAGGCCAAATGGAAAAATATCAGTGTTGGCAATGTAGAGACAAAATCAAATGGGTACAAGAGTAGAGGGGAGCAAGAAACCTTATTAGAGACTGTGAGAAGCCTGAAAATAGAAGTGAAGAGATAGAAAGAAAAAAATAAGAGGTTGATGAGAGAAAAAAATCAGATAAATGCTCAAGTAATGCAAAGCTTAAATCAATTGTAGATGCAAACAAAGAGTGGATCAAACTCAAGACAAGAGGAAGATGGTAGATATCGTGAAAGAAGAGATAACTATAGCAGAGCTAGTTATTCAAGAAGTGCTAGTAGAACTCATAGGCATCACTCACCTCACTCAGAAATTTTTTTTTATGCATTGAAATATTCCACAAACAACCTAGAAGTGTCTGTTGTTAGGCACCAAAGAAGAAGACATGAATTGGAAAGTTTGCAAGGAGAACTGAGGAAGCTTAAGCCACCATCCTTTGATGGTGAAAGAAAAAGGGAAGATGATGATGAAGCATGGTTTCTTGGACTCAAGAGGTATTTTCAATTGCATAAGTACTCATCAAACCTAGAAGCCATAATTTCCACATACCATTTACATGGGAAAGATGTTATATGGTGGGATCAACTAAATCAAGTTGAGCACATTAATGAGAGTAGGATTTCTTGGAAGCAGTTCAATAAATATTTTCAGAAGGAGTACCTTTTTGAACACTTCTATGATAAGAAAATGTAGGAGTTATTTGAAATCAGGCTGGGAAGCATCACCATGACAGAGTTTGAAAATAAGTTCTTGGGATTTCTAAAGTATGTGGGGTTTATAAAAGATGAGAAAGTGAAAATACAAAGGTTTTTAGGTGGACTTCCATCCTTTTATAAAGAGAATATTCAATATGATGAACTCGAGACTTTTACTGAGACCATTAGGAAGGATAATTAGCTATATGAGCAAGGAAAGGGTAGAGAGTCTTTGCAGAAATATTGGAAGGATAAGAAGAAGGACAAGTCTAACCAAATAAAGAAAGGATTCAAACCTCCTTTCAATAGAAATATCCCAAATAAAAATCATCCAGACCAACTTGCTAAGGATGAATCCAAGAGAGAAGAATCCTTGGGAAAAGGGGAACACCACCAAAATGTTGGGGATGCAAACAAGATCACTTGTAAAAGGATTTCCCTCACATAAAAGATAAAGTGAAGACCATGCACAACATCCAATAGGATACAACAATAAAAGACATGGGAAGAATATATGCAGCCTTATATGATCGACAAGGAGAGTACCAATCCAATATGATCGAGGTGGAAGGTAAGATCATTAATCAACCTGTTGCTATTTTAACTGATTCAGGAGTAATTCATTGTTACATTGATCCTACAATAGTGGATAGATTACATTTGGAGAAAAGTGAGCTTGAAGAATCAAGTTTGGTTCTTCTAGCCACTGGAACCAAAGGAAGGATCAATGAGATGGTCAAAGGTTGTTCCATAAGTTTGAACGAAGTGAATACTAATGCTGATCTAAATATTATACCATTGGGATCTTATGATATTCTAATTGGAATGGATTGGTTGGAAAAGCATCATGCTGTCCTAGATTTTCATAACAAGACATTTACATGTCTTGATGAAGAAGGAAAGTAGAGCACTGTGAAAGGAGTTCCAAGACCCATTTCTATAAGGGCGATTTTAGCCTTACAACTGAAGAGATGTTTTAGAAAAGGATGTCAATTGTATGCAACCCATGTGAAGGAGCCAAAAAAGACAAAGGGGCCAAGCCTTGAAGAATTTTCGGTACTACAATAATTTGAAGATGTATTCCAAGAAATACCAGGGTTTCCACCAAAGAGGGCGATAAATTTCTGTATTGATTTAGTGCCAGGAGTTGCCCTGGTATCAAAAACACCTTACATAATGAGTACACCCTAATTAAAATAATTACAAATGCAGTTGGAAGAATTGTTAAAGAAAGGGTACATACGTCCAATTGTTTCACCTTGGGGATCATGAGTACTCATTCTCAAAAATAAGGATGGAACATTGAGGCCGTGTATTCACTTTCGACAACTGAATAAATCCACTATGAAGAACAAATATCCTCTACCTAGAATTGATGACCTCTTTGATCACCTAAGAGGGGAAAATATATTTTCGAAGATAGACTTGAGATGGGGATACCATCAGGTAAGAATCAAGGAAGAATACAACCGTAAGACAACCTTTAGAACTAGGTATGGGCAATTGAATTTGTAGTGGTTCCATTTGGACTGTCCAATGCACCAGCTATCTTTATATGCTTAATGAATGGAATATTCATAAATTATTTGGATAATTTTGTCATAGTATTCTTGGATGACATAATTATCTATTCTAAATTAGAGGAAGCATGAACATCACCTAATATTGGTATTGCAAGTGCCGAGGGAACATCAGTTGTATGCCAAGCTTAGTAAGTGTTCTTTTTACCGAGAATAGATCCATTACTTGGGACACATTATTTCAAAACAAGGTATAACAGTGGATCCAGAGAAGATTGAAGCCATTAGAGGATGGCCAACACCCATGAATGTTTCATAAGTTAGATATTTTATGGGATTAGATGGTTACCATAGATGGTTTATAGCAGGGTTCTCTAAGATTGCTCATCCCATCACTTCTTTGCAAAAGAAGGGAATTAAATTTGAATGGACAACTGAGTGTGAAGAGAACTTTAATTTGTTGAAAGAATTACTTACTAGTGCACCTGTTTTAAAGATTGCCGACCCAAATGAAATGTTTTTGGTATGTACCGATGCATGCAAGGAAGGACTTGGTCGATTCCTCAATCAAAATGGACATGTCACTAGTTATGAGTCTAAAAAGCTTAAGGAACATGAGAGGAACTATGCCACACATGACTTGGAACTTTCTTCCATTGTTCATGCATTGAAGATGTGGAGGTATTATCTCATGGGGAAAAGATTTGAATTAAGAACATACCATAGTGGTATGAAATATATTTTTGAACAACCAACTTTGAATGCTAGGAAAATGAGATGGTTGGAATTTTTAAGTGAATACGATTTTGACATCAAGCATATCAAAGGAAAATAAAATAAATTTGTTGATGCACTTAGTAGAAGAGTACATCTCATGCATTCTATAACCATTAGTATGCATCAATCTGTTTTAAAGAGAATAATTTTAGATGTTGTTGTTATAGATCAACATTACCTATAGGTAAAAGAAAGCTTACAACAATCAAATGTACAATAGAAAATTAAAGAATATGAGATGAAGGAAGATGAATTACTTATGCATAAAAATAGAATTAATGTTCCTAGTTCCAGAGAACTTAAGAATTTGGTATTAAAATAAATGCATAATGTTCCATACGCTGGACATCCTGATTAGCATAAAACAATTGCAACAATAATGAGCCAATTCTTTTGTCTAGGAATGAAAAAAACATGTTGCTGATTACATTGCCAAATGTGTGGAATCTCAGAGAGTGAAGGCTGAGCATAGGCACCCAACGGGTTTTCTACATCCATTACCAATTCCAGAGAATAAATGGGAAGTGGCAACCATTGATTTTATTACTAAATTACCCAAGACAACAAGAAAAAATGATTCAATCATGGTAGTGGTTAATAAATTGACAAAGGCTGCTCATTTTGTTCCTATAAAAATGACTCATACAACAACTAATTTTGCCGAAATTTACACGAGGGAGAATGCTAGGTTACATGGGTACCTAAGGCAATTGTTTTAGACAAAGACACAAATTTTACTTCAAATTTCTGGAGGGGATTGTTTAAAGGATTTGGTACAAGTCTGAACTTTAGCACAACCTACCATCCACAATCAGATGGGAAGACATAAAGAGTCAACCAAGTAATTGAAGACATGTTGAGGATGTATGTGATGGATAAGCCATCTAAGTGGGAAGATTACTTGCACTTGGTTGAGTTTGCCAATAATAATGGGTATCAAGCTTCGTTGAAAATGATCCCATTTGAAGCTTTGTATAGTAGGAAATGAAATACTCCAGTGAGTTGGGACAACCCAACAGATAGAGTGGTACTTGGGCTAGAATTGCTCAAGGATATAGAAGAGCATATGGTTAGAATTAAGCAAAATTTAAAGGCAACTCAAGATAGACATAAAATTTATGCAGATAAGAACATGACAACTATAGAATTTAAAGTGGTGGAGCATGTGATTTTAAAAGTGAAGCCCAAGAAGAGATATTTGAAGTTGGGTAGTTGTACAAAGCTAACAACCATATTCTATGGTCCATTTGATATATTGGATAGAATAGGGCCAATTGCATACATGCTTGCATTGCCTGCTTCCATGAATGTGCATAATGTATTTCATGCTTCTTTGCTAAAAAAATATGTACATGATCCTAACCATGTTATTGATTTTCATTTGATTCAGGTAGAGACAGAGGGAGAATTTCAGGTCCAACCAATGCAGATATTGGATAGAAAAGTAAAAATGCTTTGGAATTGAGTTATAGAGCTAGTAAAAGCGTAGTGGACTTGCTACGGTCTTGAAGATGCTACTTGGGAGCATGAAGATGCCATGCGGGCATAGTACCAAGAAATGTTTGAATAAATTTTGAAATTTTGATTTCTGTTTTGTATATGCACTGAGGACAATGCCAAAATAAGGGGGAGGGGAATGTAATAACTTGGTTTTGAGCCCCATATCAAATAATGTATTTTGTGAGTTTATGAAAGGCCAGAGTGCCCAAACAATTAAAAGAGGCCAGTGTGCCTAGGAAATGTAATGTTTTGATCATTATTAATAATAAATACTTCACTGGCTGCTAGACGAACAATGACAAGAGTTATAGGGGGCTATGATTCCACAAGAGAGGGGGCTTGAGGGGCTAAGTGTTTATTTTATATTTTTAGTTACCCATTTTTGTTTCAATGGAGAATATCAGTTACATAAGCTTCTTGGGGGAATGCCATGTGGTTCTTTAATTCCAAGAAATACCTAAACCCATTTTTGGTCCATTTGGGGGTTCACTCACTCACTCATTGTTCATTGTTCACATTGTTCATTCTGTTCTCTCAACATTCATTCTTTCACCCACTCTTCATTCCTCATTCATTTTGATCTTGGATTAGGAAAGAAAAACTAATTGTGGAGAGGAGACATGGTTTTGTTGGCAATAATGACTGTTGGTGTATTCCAACCATGAATTAATGCCTACATATCTGAGATACATTGGCATGTGTTAATTTTTTCGCACAACTGTGAATCCTGAGAGTCCCAACATGGATATTCTTGACTATATGTAATGGAGCCCTAGAAGGAGGTAGACAACCTAAGGGAGTGTGTGTCAGAGAAGAGGGTCCCTTCTCTTGGTTGTGCAAGTTGGGTAGAAGAAATATGGTGTACTTTGGGTTTATTTGTGTGCTGAGAAGCCTATGAGAGCTTGAGTGATGACTAGTTTGGGGAAGCTGAGTGATACTATGGAACCGTCCTTGTGGATTCATAGCCCTATGTCGGGGGTGACATTTCTATTGAGACTTGGAACAACAATGTCTATAGTTGGGTGAAACATCCTTGGTTTGCATCCAATTGGTGATTCATTTCATTAAAGATAAGTGCTCTCTTTCATGTGTTTCTCTGCTTATACATTTATTTCCACTGTGTATTGATTAATATCTATGAGATGTGCATTTTTTATGTTCCTGATTTTTGGTTATTTCTATGCACAACATGTTTAAATATTCTTTATTTTGTAGCATGAATCTTGATCTCTGCATGTGAATATTTCATGCCTCTTAATTAATTAAAAATTTATCAGAATTCGAAATTAGTTCAGAAACAAGCTTCAAGTAGTGTGCCCAACTTGTGGGTGGCTAGGTAGGTTATAGGTTATTTCCAGGTTTCAACACTATGTTTTAAAATTGATTTGTGTTCTTATAAATGTACCCAATAATGCCATCAATAGCATGGGATATCCCCAACATAGGTGGTTCATGAGAAGGATGCCGAGAAACATATGGAATGATGATATATAAATATTGGTATTGGGCATCAATGAGGTCAAAATACCAATATTTTGATACAACTTATTCCTCTATTTGTTGCATGGCAATGGTTACATCCTTTGCAATGTTAGGGAGAAGAGACTTGAAGAATTATTCCCTATGAAGTGGGTCTTCTAGTTTTATTTTTCATAGACTACATAGTTCTTAGCACTCATGGATATGGTATGTGATATGAGTGGTGGTAGTTTGGGGGAATATAGTGAGAACTTCAACCTTGATATCGTAGTAGACTAGTAACTAGAGGAAAGTTAAGAAAGTTGTGGTGATGGATGTAAAGGTGGCATGGGAACTTGATGTAATTTTGATGTACCATTTGGTAATGATCCCTGTAACAATTTGTTGAAATAACCTAATCTTACTATAAGCTTATGTTATGCCATTGGAGGAACATCAAAATAGAAAATTC
Source organism: Picea engelmannii (assembly GCA_009831015.1). Taxonomy (NCBI): domain Eukaryota; kingdom Viridiplantae; phylum Streptophyta; class Pinopsida; order Pinales; family Pinaceae; genus Picea; species Picea engelmannii. The sequence continues at coordinate 398,327 of ML787898.1, read as the reverse complement.
ATTACGAGATTAGAAGGGTCCTCTTTATCTTTACCTTCAAATTTGGGTATGTCTATCAATAACTTGGTAGGCATGGGGGGCCAAGCTACATAATGAAGGATGGGATCATTGATGAGACATGATAAATATGGACAATTTAAACATGCCATAAATGACATGATCTTTGCAATGAGTTTGGTGGTTTTATTTCCTCTGGGAGGTGGTGGTGGTCCTCCTGGTCCACCTATTCCTACCATACATGTTACGACATTTACACTATATCTAGTAGTGGTACACCTAGAGAATGATATAGGTGAAAGTGGAAATCCATGGATCAAAAGAGAGTGCCTAGGATGAGAAGAGATCACAATGGTGGTTTTGGTCTCAAGTCTCAATTATTGACTAAGTGTTTATAATGGAAATTACTTTATGTGCAAATATTACCAAGGTGATGTTTCCAAAGAAAAATAATGTTGTGAAAATAATGTAGCTTATGTCGTGCATGATTTTGTTTTCCAATATGTTTCTAGTAGTTATGAAAAGTGGTTAAGGTGAATATCGTACATGATGATGGAAGCTCTTCTAAGACTCATGTATGATTCAAACATATCAAGTTTAATGAAAAGGGCCATTAGATATATCTTCCACTAATGGTGATGAAATACATTAAGGGTGTACCCAAGTGTACAAATCAATGACATAATAATAAATACTTGATTCAAGTTGTTGAAATCTAAGGGGCGATACACTATCTATTTCAAGTACTACTCACAACCCTATGAGCAAGTCACTGTTGGACAAGAATTTTGGATGCAATTTTGAGAAATATCCTAAGGGTTTATGAGCGAACAATAAAGGCACATTCAGGATTGGAGTGCGCAACAATGGCACATTTACGATCATAGTGCGTAGTAAAAGCACATTTGGTGGCGAATAAGAAGATAAATAAATGAAATAAAGCAAGGGAATAAATCAAGGAAATAAAACAAAGAAATAAAGCAAGGAGATAAAGTAGGAAAAATAACATGCAAGAGAAAAGGAAGGAAAAACAACATGCAGGCATGAAGGCAGGGAAAACACGCATGAACTATGTGTTGTCATGAGTTGAAATGATTCATAATGAGTTGTCATAGGGTTTTGGGATAATCTAGTAGGATTTTTGAGCCCTAAAATCTGTGTATAAATATGTAATGGGTTGGGAAGAATGAGGTTCGCTGATGGGTTTGTTGAGGCAGAGAGAACAAACTGAGAATGAGAGAGAGTCTATGTCTGAAGGTTTAGGGGAGAGTTTGTAAAGAGAGGCTTGAACTAAAGATCATCTAGGCGGGATGGGGAATGATATCATGATGTATCTATTGTAAGCGAAGTGTGCATGTCTGAGATGATTTCATGCATAATAACAAAGAAGCCAACCATTTTGGAAGTAGCCCAAGGATTGGGTGAACCACATTAAATTTTGTGTCTGGATGTGTCTTTTTATGTGATTGTTCATGGATATATTGTTTATGCATGATTATATCTAGCTCTGAGTAATGCATAGTAATTATAAATGTTCCGATGGATGTTCTATGTTGCAATCTACATTATAATGGTGTTGTATAATTGATTTTACTAATTAATCAAGGGATAAGAGACACAAAATACTGTGCACAAGGTATATAAGTATCAATTAACATGTTGACCTACCATCCTCTCATTCCTGTAGAAACTTGGTTCTGCATTCCTAGTAGATACCTCAGGTGGGACTTCACTTGCATGCAGGTGATGCCGAAGGGCCGATATTTGAAGGTTTTTTTTGATTAGATAACTTGAACCTAGGGTCTTATAATTGCGCACCAAAAAATGGTTCTATTGCCGGGACCTAGAATATGTAATTTAGGGAATGTTTTGGAGGAAAACTAAGAAGGAGATCATCCAATGGATGGAAAGGAAGGAGCGAGAATTTTCCCAAGGAGAGAATAGAAACCCTCGGATGAGCGATGAACAATGGTTGAAAAGGTATGTGTTCATAGAGCTGCATGAGATTTTCTTTGGTGAATTTATGATTATTTTGACTGAATGGTTAGAAATATTAGTGGAGAATACCAGAAGATACCATACTGCAACACTGAGGAATTTGAATCCTGAGTTGATATGAAAATTGAATTCTCTAAGTAATACTACTTCGCGCACCGTTGATTTCTGGTTGAACAACATATTGGGGGGTTATATTATGGAATTTTTAGTGGATTGTACCCAGTCATACAGTGTAGAAAGGGATTTCTTTAAGGTTCTGCGTGGAAGGATCATGAAAGCATTGGGTACTTGGATAAAGATGTTGCTGTGTGAAAAATGTGTGATGATGATGGAATTTGGCTGCTAAGGGGCTTCACGCAGATAGGGGAATTGGGGGATGACCAGGGGATAGTTTGAAAGTAGGAAATAATGAAGAAATAAATGAAGAAGGAAGGGAGGAACTAAGTATGTAGAGAAAGCATGAAGGCATACCCGAAGAAGAAGACAATTTTGGAATATTGCACAGTGGAAGAAGGTATAAGAGGTTGAATACTGGGGCTGAGAAAGGAGAGCCATGCAGTGGGGATGAGAGGAGAGTACCCTACACAATATTCCAGATTGTAGAGATACCACTTACAGAAGGAGAGGAAGAGGATTCTCAGTTAAGTCCTATAATCAAAGAGCCATTAAGTTATACCCATGATGGATCCTATGTCGATTCCACGACCCCGTGTGTGTCACCAAGATCTGAGGTGAAATTTGAGGATTTTTCAAAGGAACTTATATTTAGTAGAGGAATTCAGAACAATAATAGCCAGAGCAGTGGAAGTAGTGTGTCGATTCAGAGTCAATGAACATCACCGAAGGGAGGTACTACACAAAATACTATGGCAAGGTTAGAAAACACATTGAGGCTGCCTGAGGTCCAGGGAGTTGGGTCAGAGGAACCATAACAACATCTATTTGTATGTGAGACAATTTGGGTTGTGAAGAATGTAGGGGATGGGGCCATAAATATTGTGCAGTTGACAACCACATTTAGAGGCCGTTCATTGGTCTGGTATATGAAATTGCAGAGTACTACACCTATAGGATAAGAGAAGACTTTATTAGAAATTAAACAAGAATTGTTGAAAGAGTTCAAGAAGCCAAAATATGAGTCGCAACACATTACAGAGTAAAAGTAAATCAAATAGGTGTAGACTGAATCAATTTGGGGTTATGATCAGATATTTAAATATGTGATGGGTATATTGAAATTTCAGATTCCATATCAACAACACACAAAATGGTTTATTGCAGGACTATTTCCACACATTCGCTGCCCATTGATACAAAAGAAGGTTTCATCGCATCCCAAAGATTTGTATATTGCAATGAAGCTGGAAGCATCTCCTGTAGGAGACGATGGGGGGATGGCGCAAGTACAAAAACAATTATCTACCTTGACCATTCAATTAATAGATCTTACAAAAGGGAAGGAGAAGAGGGAACAAGTGTAGTGTACCAAGTGTAGGACCAAATGCCACCATAAGGACGAATACATTTCTTTTGCGTAATATTTGGTGACTGGAGCACCAAATAAATTAACAAGAGGAGGGTACTGTGAAATATGTAAGAAATAGGGCCATCATCCACATGATTGTACATTTCTACAAAAATACCAGAGTATGCTAATGAGTTTATTTTGTAACTTTTGCAAGTCAGTCGGGCATGAAGATAAGGATTGTTTCACATTTGATTTGATGAGAGAGCGCACTTTAGATATGTATAGGATTCAAGAGGAGAATGTTGCGACAGAAGGAACTGTTCCATAGTATAATAATCATAGAGTCTTTAATCTATGAAGTTGAAGAGGATTTGGCAGAGGTCGAGGCGGAGGGAATTTTGGGAGAGGAGGTAGAGGACCAATAATATGCTACAATTGTAATCAAATGGGGCACTTATCTCGTGACTACCCGAATCCTTGTACAACCTGCACATATTGTAAAGCACTAGATCATGTGACATAAGACTATCCTCAAATACTTGTGAACTGGTAGGAAATAGGGAATTAGAACCAAAACCCAAATCAAAATGTACAAAATATATCAGTTGAGAAACATAATGAAGGACCTAGAATAATATCTCCCATGTGCAGGGGAGATAGAACAGGGGAATATGCGAAGAATGGAGGGAGGAAGGTTGAGAAATGGGTGAGGAAATCAGCAGGACCTATGCCGACATTTGACCCTCATCTAGAAAAGGAGACATATCAAAGGAAAAGAAAAACGATACTAGGATCAGATTGGGTAGCATCAACAACATCCACACTTTCTGTGGTCAACATGTCTCTGGTCTGTGATTGTACTATACTAGGAAAGTCACTTGAGAAGGTAAGTAATCTAAAAGAGTTTTTGAGAAGTTGTGTAGAATTGATGAAAGATGAAACTGCGTTGAATGCATTATGTGAAATGATTGATCATTATGCACAAGAAAAGGAAATTCCTACCGCACAAAGGGTACTAAATCATGCACTGCGCAAAAAGAGGACCAATGGAGAGTTTAGAATAAGTGTGCATATTGGGGAATATGATGTGGAAAGTGTCATTATAGACTTGGGTTTCTATGTAAATGTGTTACTGAATAAAAAGTGGGAAATGATGGGGAAAATCATGTTAATTTGGTCTTGATATCCTCTATCCTAGGGAATAACTAAGGAGATTATGTCTCGAGGCCCACATGTCCTAGACATGGAGTACCGAGAGCCATATTGACTTGAGACTGGCCCTGGAGGGCCCATCCTTCTTCTCATAATGCCTCCATTCTATCAGCAACAATAACATCCATCCCATCGACCTAGTTTTGAAGTAGCAATGGGTCTTGCTCCATGAGGTAATGAGTCCGGGTATCATGGTATGTGTCACTCTGATTCTCAAAAAAATTGAATATGTGCATTTAATTCTCTTTTTATTCATGATGTTTTCTTGGAATTTATGCCTTTTGACTTTTCCATACCTGGGGGGGATGAAAGAATTCCCTAGCAAGTTGGTTCCCTTAGGAGTGAGTTTCCACTGGGTGGGTTTATGAAAGTTCATCATGCATTCCTTCCATACTTATCACTTTTCATCATTTTCCCTCTCATCTGTCCCCTACATTGGTTCGGGAATTGGGTTTGCCAAGCTAGTAAGGGTTGCACCTTGCCTTGTGGGAAGAAGGGGGTAAAGGCCCATAGGGTAAAAGTAGCTAACTAAAGTTAAAATACAAAGATCAAACCTTGAGATGCTTTGCCTAAGGATCCCTGAGAAAGCAATAAAAAGATTCTCAACAAGAAAAGAAGGGACCCATAAAAAGATAAAACTCAAGACCTAGTTGGTGGATAGGGGGTCTCATCACGAGCCAACCTATTAGGTCCATGGGCATGTAATAGTATGAAACTACTATTGATTTGGTCACCACACCAGGGTAGTGTCTCTTGGTAGCATAGCCAAGAGAAAGGGGTTCTCATCACGAGCCAACTTTGTCATCTCCGTGAAATGCTTGTGGGTAACACTGTCACCACTGGTCACCACGTAAGGGTAGTGTCCCCCAAATATTCTCTTGAAAGAAAAAGCAATAAGATAAAAGTAAAAATGCATTGAATGGGCTAGGACACAATTTCATCCATGACAAGGTGCAACTCACCATCTCTATAGGCACCCACAGGTATGACCTACATTTCCCTGTCATCACTGCACCCCTTTCCCAAACATCCCCCACACCATCTCATGCACTTACATGACCTAGATTGGTCTTCATGTGGAAATACCCCAAACCTAAGAAGAATTATCCTAATATGATGTCTTGGATCCCTCTCCAAAACTGGCTTGTAGAATAACATAACATCTTTGAGCACTTGTCTGGGAAAAGGGGGGTTTTATGCACATGTTTTGGTAACTTGATTATTGGATGTGATTGACATTGCTATGATCCCTGTGACTTATGAGCCCATGGAGGGAGTACTTGCTGTTGTTGCAGGACCACACCCGTAGGACAGGTACATATGGGGAGATGATTAGCTCAGACCTCCATAGGGATAAAATCCCACTAGATGGATGTTGAGACCCGAGCCAGGGGCAGACATATACCAGATGCTTACACCGGAGAGAGAGGAGGGGTTCCATCAGAGACACCTTGGCAAGCCTGGAACCAAGGGGTATTGCCTTCCCCCCTGAACGTTGGCCTTGGGAGGCCCATGATGTCACCCTTGTGACCCTTGACGTCACCCAACGTCAGATGGACATGATGGAGGCAGTTGTGTGCCAAGTGGCACATGTGGCATGATCTAGAGGCCTTGAAAGGCCTAAAGTTTTTCTCCTGGAGGCCAAAATCTCACTTAGGAAGCCCAACGTCACCCTAGAAGGGCATGGAGTCACCCCTTTTGCACATTTTAGGGTTTAATTTGTCAAATTTATGTAGAAAATTGGATTTTTGATGTAACTGGCCATGTTGACCTTTTTTGACCTAATTTGTAATTCAAGGTCATTTGAATTGTATAAATAAGGGAATAATCCCTTGTATTTTTTCAACATATTTCAGTCACACAAGTGTGAGGTCTAAAATTCAGCCTCTTTAAGGCTTATTGGCTGAAACGAAGTGGTGTGCAACTCTTGAAGGAGGCTTATTTTGGTGATTTTTGGCATTTTCACGGTGGAAAGTCTTCAATTATGCCATTTTGCTAGATTATTCTTGGTGAATGTTAGTGAAAATATGCAATTCTTCTTTCTTTGAATGGTTATGGTATCTCTTACTTCACATTTACTAAGATTATGAAATTGCTAGTGTAAAACCCTAGGAGATTAAGCACATGTTATTGTCCTTCTCCCAATAGCTATCCACCTACTTGATTTTTCTAGAAGACATATTCATTGAAGCATAGGCTATAGCCCTACCTATCCCTACCCTTGTAGCACTCTAACACGATTGCTTCATTAAGATTTTATTTATCTCAATCTTGAGCTAAAGAAGAAGGAAAACTGTTAGGGCCTAGGGTTACCTACTTCCTAGTAGCCGTTTTCCTTCTAGGGTTTGATGATTGAGGCCCTGGGTTACAAAACCTAAGCCATTATACCTCTTGTATTTAGTCCACATATTATCATTTGTTTCCTTCAAATATTTCTGTTGCAAAAGTGACTCCATTAAACCCTCAAGGCACTGGTTTATACCCCACACTTGATTTATTGATGAAAACAACCCTCAAACCATCTACCTCAATCTCTCTTGTAACTTTTCCTAAACCTATAATAGAATAAATTAATACCATTCTTGATACTGTTACAAAAGTAAGCTACAACCATACATTACAACAGTAAAATATCCTAAAATCAAGTGTTAAAGTTGACTTTTACATTGCCTTCTTAGCTTCTGACAAATGCTAGCATATTTTTAATTCTAGGTTATCATTTTGGGTCATTCTTGAAGATTTTTTAAGGCATAATTGTGAAGCTATTATTACATATGCATTGCTGTTATAATTTATGTTTTCTTCATCTTATGTGTCAAATAATTGCTTTTATTGAAAGTCCAAGGTTTTATGAAGCACTAATATCAATTGTTACTTGCAAATAATGTTTTCTTGTTGTCTTGTTCTGGGAAGGTACACTCAAAAAAATCCTTGCTTCATCTTATTAAACCTTTGGGAATATCTGATCAGTGTGACTTGTGAGAGGGAAAGAAATTTTCTTGATACCTTTACCTTTTCCTTCTCAAACCCCCAGGTCATCGGGGACGTCTCCCCTGGGATTTCACCCCTAAATAGAAAGAGGTTTCTTATTAAGGTGACAGTGATAGGACAACCTCTCGTTACGCCAATTTATTGATAACTTTCCTTTGGATTTTGGACAAGTACAAATTATGTGATAACATGTCTCTAGTGTAGTTAAGATTGGCGAACCAATGCAAAATAGTATCGATTGGCCAATTGATAGGGATACCTGTGAATAAAGACGGGGTGCACAGTATAGCAGATTTCAAAGTCATCAAAATCATGGATGATAATCAACCATACCCAACAATAATGGGGTTAGAATGGGCCTTTGACAATTAGGAAATTATTAATTTGAAGAGGAGGGAAATTATATTTGAGGTAGGATACTTAAAAATTACCGCGCCATTGGATCTGACAAAAGAAAATAAGTACATAGAGCCAACGAGACAAAACAAAATTGACGACTTGTATAATATGACTGTGTGAATGGATGACTATGTTAAACCCAATCCAGATGGTGCATTAAGTTGGAGAAGCATTAGCTCATGTGCGTCAGACTCAGAGGAAGGTATAGAACATTGAAAATAGAGGATTGATGAAGTATCAACCAGATGATGTGCTCGCATTACTCGATCGTTCCACTGGATTGGAATGGAGCTGTGTGACCCACCCAAGTATGATGGTTTGAATTACATAAAATATTTTGTATATGAATTTGAGTTGGAGATACCTAAACATCAAAGAATGTTGGCATTAGATGTTGTATTGAAGGCCACTTCAACCAGATGGTGGGATGCACACAAAGAAGGAATAGAAGAATGATCACAATGTAAAAGACTCATGCAAGTTAGATTTGGTATTGAGGTTGAGTATACTATGAAGAAGTATACATGGGTAGGTGATCCAATAAATCATGTTGAGAAGTGAAGAAACATATGACGATTGATACCGAAGAAGGAATGGATGAAAACGTTTATACATACATTGGATACAATTCCTAAGAACTGGTACCTAGAACTTGAAATGCATAGAAAAACAACGAATTGAAACCAACTAATTCAAAGGTTTAAGGTAACATTTTCATTTGAACATGAATCTCCATTACTAGATGCAACTTTGTAGGCCATTCGAACCAATATATTTTTAGAAGAAGGGCCAATGGAGGTAGTACCTATGTGTAGTGCGCACAAAGCTTCTATGACTATTCATGAATTACTGGAATGTTATAATGTTGCTAAAGAAGAACACTGTTGTGCTGCTTATATGTTTATTATAATGCACTCATTAATTATCAATCTGGGATTCGTAATCAACAGAGTTACAAGACACCAGTAAGAAAGGTAATTTCTAATGTCACGAGTATAGAATTAAACTAGATTATGCATGCTAGAAACAAATCAAAATAGCAAACTGCAATGCACTTAGGTTGTCTTTCACAGAGAGGCTATCTATTCCATTATGGTACATGCAAGTATGAGATGGAATTGGTTTGATAGATCAACTCTGATATCTGACCCAGAAAACTAACTATGCAATCCACACTTTTGAAAAGAAATCACACATCAATCATCAAGACATAGCATGGGTAGTTCAACAGTCAATATACTGAGTATGTTGTGGTTCACAATGTGCTGTTGTGAACTTCACTAGTTCCTCTGTAGATATGTCTGACTACTGCTGCCAACATTCATGTCTATGGAACAAAATAAAATTCATAAAAACAAAGCATATGCAAAAACAAAGTAAGTAAAGATCTGAGGCAATCATATAACCAAAATCTGAAACTAGACTATCTGTTATAATCTGAAGCTATTAGAGATGATGATTTAAATTGAAGGATCAAAGCTTCAACTAACCTAACAAGTATACTACCAAAATCAAATACTAGCATTATCCTACAGGAATGCTGACCTCTGTTGGGCAGTGGGCCCTTGCTGCTTCAACAGGTCAACGACTGGAGTCTACAGTAAGTTGGTCTTTAATCCACATATCACTCTTACTCAAATATTAAAACATGAAATTAGATTATACCAACAACTCAATTCACATTCATTCCTTAATGATCAAAACATGGACATAAATGAAATTCTTTCATTAAACTCAAACTCAGGATATGTTTCACAATATGCAACATTGCTCTCTATTTCTCCATATGTCTATATGTCCAGATCCCCCTCTCCTCTCTCCCTTTCCATGACCATGTTCTTATAGAGTTCAGGTCGTGATTTACAAGGAAGAGATCATTAATTACATGGTAATCAAATCTGATGGTTACTTGATTGCTTTGCTAAACTAGGTTACTTCCATCCAATAATATTCTCAATATCATTAGCATCTAGAKATTTAATCAACCACCAGATATTCACAGGCGGAGGTACCGGAATCAGACAGTCACGTTGGTACCGGAATTAGATAGTCACGTTGGTACTGGACTATAACAGGAAAACTGTGTTATTTTATTAATCCACTCCAAAGCGCCTTCCATAACTCTGTAACTGTAGTGCATTTTCTAAAACGGCTCATTGGAGACCTAATTGGCCATGTTGGGAGAAAAACCCATGTTTTAGAATCTTTCGATTCTCTTCCATGTGCACAAAAATAGAGGCACAAGTTGGCAGTTTGAGATTTTTCTATTTTCCAAAATATTCCCCCTGAGCTGGAGGTCCACATGTGTGAGATGGGAAAATTCTGACCCATGTGTCTGCATTTCGATGATGTTCCCGATAAAACCCATGCCCCCAATTTTCTTCTAGAAGACTTCAAAATTTGACTTTTACTCTAGTACCGGATGATTGGAAATGTCAACAATCAAGGCTACCTAGTCACCCAACCTGTTTATTCAAATTACACCATTAGAAGATCTCTTTTTAATAAATTCACACATTTTCACTAATAAGAACGTACAAACTATGCATAAGTATTGAACTACCTCATCGACTCTTCTTAGGTTACACTTTTACACCAAGTACGGGAAAACTAGGTATGTAACGATGCCAGTTGATCAAATTAAATGATTAGAACATGCATTAAAACATGAAAAAATGAAGTCCCAACAAACACGAAGAGGAAGATCCAAGGAATATACAAGTACTTGAAACACATGGGGAATGAGTAGTAGAATGAACATATATTGAATCTACTACGTATGCACAACCACTAAAGACACAAAAGGTAAATGTTGGGACAAAATAAAATCCAAAGTTTGCACAGATATGCGATTACTGGAATGATGAAACTATGGAGAAGATTTCAGATTTACTGCATGAGTATCATGATTTATTCCCAACTACATTCTCAGAAATGAAAGGGATAGCCGGGGAGTTAGGAGAAATGAATATCCCTTTGAAACCATATGCTAAGTCAGTAACACAAATACCCTATAGACTGAATCCAAAGTATAAAGATAAGGTAAAGGAATATATAGACATAATGTTAGAAGCAATAATTATTGAACCAAATGTAGAATCAGAATGGATAAGTCCAATGGTAGTGCAAGATAAGAAAACAATGGGAATCAAAATTTGCGTAGTCCTAAGGAAGCTAAACGATGCATGCCTGCATGATCCATTTTCAAAATTGTTTACAAATGAAGTGCTAGATATTGTAGGAGGGCAGGAGGCCTATTGTTTCACAGATGGATTTTTAGGATATCACTAGATCAAGATTGCACAAGAAGACAGATATAAGACTACCTTTGCAATGGAGTGGGGAAGTGATCCAAGATATTTTCATCGTGACTTATAAAGAATTGTATTAAATGAGCATAAATTAAAGTGCACCATTAGAGAAGGGAAAAATAAAAAATGAAGAGACATAAGCATCAGATATGAACACAAAAATTGATAACAGAGTTCGTCACTGGTGGACTACGTCTCCGGGTCCTGCTCTCAAATGGGTAGGCTCTTTCATTAACACAACAAAATAATTTGGAAAATACACAAAAATACCTCATTCTGAAATCAAGTTGCATAAATAATGCTTAGATCAGAAAACAAACATCACCACTGAATTCATGGCATCAAATTACCCAGAAATGACTGTCTCCATGCCTCAATCCGACTCTAGCACTCCCAAGCCCAAGAAGAATTCTGTCTCGGTTTCTATGCCCTTTGCAACCTGCAATAATGACAGTCCTTTTCCTTGAAATCCATTCCCACAGTCGTACGACCATGCCTCCCCCTTCTGGCTGGGAAGAACCTGGCTTAAATAGAAAAATGATGGATGGATAAACCAACGGGGCCATGGGCGAGTTGGTTGTTGGTGCTATTATCAAAACGTTATATATGGGGGGAGGTCCCAGGGTCAAACCTGTGGGCCTCCCTTTTGGGCCATTGGTTATAACCCCTGCCAAGTTTGGATACCGGCTTCTATTATTGGCAGATGCTTCTAGATATGATGAACCTCCGCTAGATTTGGCGAGGTCCTGCCATATATATATTTTTTATTTTTCGGTTACGGTCCCTCCTTGGGCATTTCGGGGGTGTTATGTGTCGCCTGCTGATTGGGGCACGTGGCATCCACTGATTGGTCCACTTGTTCGCTGAAGTCAATCCCCGTCAATCCGTACATGACATGTGGTGCTTTCTAGGTGGTGCCACATGGCATTTTCCTATTGGTCCACATGGACCCCTGAAAAGCCCATTGGCCAGTGACACGTGGAAGCCTTTGGTGTTGCCATGTGTCATCCTAACGTCAGTAGCCATCATGTTGATGTCACCCTACCATGTCAGCTACTGACGTCATGTTTATGTCAGTAGTACGAACGATGATGTGGCCCCTGTTGACTTGACCTGTTTGACCACAAATTTGACCGTGAATATCTTCCAAACCGTAACTTCGTTTGACGAGCTATTTGTGCCGTTAGAAATCTTGCGAGGTGCTCTTCAAGATCATGCCAGTTTCAATGATTTTTTGGAACTTTGAATTTTTTCCCTTTCTCTGTTTGCTGAAGCCATTCTGAGCATTCTAAGTTGCCTCTATGAGTTATGATTTGTTCTTTGCCTTCTCTCGATCCTTTTTGGATCATGCCTTCCCACTGAAAGATTTTTGGACCACCAAAATGTTTCATCAATCAACATGTAAGATCCACTTTACCTTGCTTGGATGTTTGTCTTTTAAGCCTACTCGAAGATAATCAACATCACCCCTACGTGAAGTTTTCATCCTCCTATCCAGGATGATATCTTCGTGTAGCTCATCCAAGTACTCAGGTGCAAACTCATCAACTGATGGTATTGAAACTTCCTCGTCTGGATCCATGATCATGGGAGGCTCAAAGAGTTTCAAGTTCTGAATGTTCACAACTGAGTAAATCTGCATATAAGGTGGAAGATCCAGATGAAAATCATTGGTACCACTTTTCTCCAAGATAGTGAAGGGTCCATAACTAATGGGCTTGAGTTTATTCCAACTGATGTGAAGCCATACCCGGTATCCAACCTAGAACTGATGATCAACCCTATGCTTTTCATGCCGAGCTTTATACTGTGCTTGAATTTTCTCCAATTGTTCCCTAACTGCTTGGTTTATTTGTTGGATCCTCTAGATGAACTTGTGAGTTATGTCCTCTATTCGTTATTCATTTACATCGACATTTCTCCCGTACATCAAGTCCAAAGGAAAATTTGGTAGGTACCTAAAAAATGTCTCAAAAGGTGAACTCTGAGTGGATGAATGTAAATCTCAGTTGTATGCATGATGTACTTAGGGTATCTGTTCATCCCATAACTTGGGACACTTGCTGCAGTGTCCTTGAAGAAAAAGTACTACTGTTCGGTTTACCACCTCTGTCTGTTCGTCGATATGTGGATGGAAAGCAATGATCCTCTTCAATTTGGTGTGCATCATTCTCCACAAGCTAGTCCAAAATTACCCAAGGAATAGAGTATCTCGATTCGAGATAATAGATGTGGTTAATTCAAAGTAAACCCAAACATGTTGAAAGAAGATATTAGCAATCTTCTCAGCAGTGATATGATTTTTACATGGCATCAAGATACACATCTTGTTGAACCTATCCACTACAACATACAAATAATCATGACTCCCTTTGGTCAATTGTAAACCCCCTACAAAATCCATGGAGACACTTTCCCATGGATGGGATGGAACAAGAAGTGGTGAGTATAGCCCCAATTTTCTATTAGTGGGCTTATAAGTAGAACACATCACAAACCCCTTTACATATTTAGTTACAATTTCTTTCATTTGAGGCCAGTAACAAAACCTCTGCAAATGAGCCATAGTTTTTCCTACCCCAAAATTCCTAGACACAAGATAAGTATGAGCTTCTCATATTACATGGACTCGTTCACTTGTAGGAATACATAGCTTTCCAAGATGTTAGAGTAATTTTCCCTGCATACAATAGTTCTCTACCTGTGCACCAAGGGTTAGCTTTGCATATATTTTTTTAAAATCTTCATTGATGGCATATTGTTCTACATAACTATCATGAGATAAATAAGTATTCTTCAAAATAACAAAAGAAACAATAGGAGGTCTAGAAAGCATATCAACTACCTTGTTACTTGTACCCTTTTTGTACTTTATTACCAAGTGAAATTGTTGTAGAAAACCCATCCACCTGTAGTGTCGATATTGTTGCAATTTGGTCTATGCTTGAAGATACTGTAAGGGTTGGTGATATGTATGTATGATTGTTTCCTTCCCTAACAAGTAGTGCTTCCATTTATTTACGCTCTGGAATAATGCATACAACTCTTTATCATATGTAGGATAGTTAACAACAACTTGGTTAAAATTTTCAGAGTGGTAACAGATAGGATTACAATATTGCATCAATAATACACCCATGGCGTATTCGTTGGAATCTGTCTCAATCTCAAAAGGATGTTGAATATTTGGCAGTGTTAATACTGGTGTGGTACTGATCTTCCCCTTCAAAGTGTCGAAATATTTTTGTTGCTTTCCTTCCCACTGAAAAGTGTTCTTCACACTGGTTAAGGCATGCAAAGTAGCTTCTATAAAGGAGAAGTTGAGAATGAATCGCCTCCAATACTGGACTGCACCTAAGAAGCTTCAAAGTTCGGTTACACTCTTTGGCTTAGGCCAATTTACAATTACATCAATTTTGGAAGGGTCAATTTTCAATTGTCCTCCTACAATATGACCTAAGTACACAAGTGCAGTCTTGCCAAATTCACATTTAGACAGTTCTACATACAACTTTTCCCTTTGCAAAGCATCCAATACTTGATTTACATGCCTCACATGCTCATCCCAAGTCCCGCTAAAAACAATACTGTCGTCTATGTTAAATTTTTAATTAAAATAAAGTACCAAGGCAAGTGTTTCTCTTCCCTAGGCGCCTAAGGGGGAGAAAGTGTCGAATGTGGGTCCTAGTCATTTAATTTTTGAGATGCAAATTAAAAGCTGACTTTATGATTAAAGTGGGGGTGAGTGAAGAGACACCAAATCTCAGCCACCCATATGATCTAATCTCAACCGTTAGATTAGAAAACCCCTCACCTTCCCTCATGAGGTCAACTTGGGCAAGAGGGCGCACCCATTCTTGGGAAGTTGAAGCAACAAAAATCTTGTTGAGAGAGCAAGAGACTCTTGGTGAGATGCCAAGAGGTTCTTGGTGAGATGCCAAGAACAAGGAAGTTGAAGCATTCTTGTTGAGAGAACAAGAGGAGTTCAAGCATTCTTTTTGAGAGAACAAGAGAGAGCAAGAGAGAGGTCGAGCTGAAGAAAAGAGACAACAGCTGCAATTTCTGGGAGTATTGGCATGCATTCCAAGGCTGCCGAATAACATTTAGTGGCACATAAATTGATTCTTAGCAGAGTTTTGGCACGAATTTTGAGACAGTCCGTACAACATTAATTGTTGGGACAGCCGTACAGTTGTACAAATTTCTGGTTCAGAAATCGAGGAGCAAAGCTACAGGAATGTCCAGATAAGTTTGTGTAAATATATGAAGATGAATATGCTGTAAAAGAATTTCTCAAGAGATCATAAATAATACAAAGCCCTCTCTCACTGGTTTTCCCCTTGTGGGTTTTTCCAGGGTCGAAGTTAAACCAAAAATATTTGTGTCTATATTTTCTGAGTTTTGCATATTGCTGATATTTTATTTCTGTGTTGAAAATGATGTTCAGAATCCTCATGTTTCAGTTCTGAAGTTTATTTTCTGTTAATTTTTTATATGCTGAAACACAATGCTGTAACATATGCTAAAACACAGTGCTGTAACATATGCTGAAACACAGTGCTGAGTCATATGTTGAAACACCGCCGTGAGTATATGCTGAAACACAGTGCTATAACATATGCTGAAACACAGTGCTATAACATATGCTGAAACACAGTGCTGAGTCATATGCTAAACCACCGCTGTGAGTATATGCTGAAACACATGGCTGTAACATATGCTGAAACAGTGCTGAAACTAAGTTTGGCATTTAAATTTGGCTGAAAAATCAGCGAGACTAAAACTGGGTTGGGGTTTTGAAAAATTAACATGGTATCAGAGCTGAGTTGAAGAGAAGCATAAATTTCAACAGACAGAAAGTAGGGACAACAGTCACTTCACAGGGCAGATTTTTTGAATTTGTGATTTTCAGCAGAAAGAGGGTCATGGCTACTGGTTTGAGGGTTGAAGACAGACTTGATGGGGCAACAATTTTTGGTGCTTGGAAGGAGAGGATGATCTTGCTTTTGCAAGAGAACAAGTTGTGGGACATTGTGGAGAATACCACTACTCATTCTGTTGTAGTACCTACTGATGCTACTCTTCTTGCAGCCTATAATAAGAAGAGTATCAAGGCTAAGAGATTTATTCTTGATGCCATCAAGGATCATTTGATTCCTCACGTGACGGGGAAGACACATG
>ML787898.1:354469-379250 GCA_009831015.1 Picea engelmannii | reverse complement strand
AGCTTGGTATTCGAGGATAGATGCCTATTTGCAGCAGTTGGGTTTTGAGAAGAGTGAGGTGGATCCCAACCTATACTTCATTGTGGTTGGAGAGGATCCTCTCATTCTTCTGCTATATGTGGATGACCTTTTTATTATAGGGGTAGAGAGACTCATTAGCAGCTGCAAGGAAAGCCTTGCTTCAGAGTTCAAGATGATAGACATTGGACTGATGCATTACTTTTTGGGATTGGAGGTTTGGCAGGAGCCTGGACACATCTTCCTGGGACAGGGGAAGTATGTGTGTGATATTTTGAGCAGATTTGAGATGGGGGATAACAGTCCCATGACCACTCCCATGATTACCAACTGGAAGAATCTTCAAGCTTCTGAGTCACAGTTGGTGGATTCTACTTTGTATCGTCAGTTGATCGGGTCATTGATGTATTTGGTCAATACCAGACCAGATATTTGGTTTTCTGTCAACACTCTCAGTCAGTTCATGGTGGAGCCAAGGAGAGTGTACTGGGTGGCAGCAAAACATGTGCTCAGGTATCTTTTTGGTACGGTAGATTATGGTCTGGACTATCATAGAGGAGATGGAGTTCGTCTGGTTGGCTATACAGACTCAGATTGGGCAGGATGTGTCAGTGACAAGAAAAGCACTTCAGGGTGTTTCTTTGGATTGGGATCAACAGTTGTGTCTTGGTTCAGTCAGAAGCAGAAGTCAGTGGCTTTGTGTTTGGCAGAGGCTAAGTATATGGCAGTTAGTCATGCTAGTTGTGAGGCCCTTTGGTTTCGCAAGATGTTGGTTGGATTGTTTGGTGTGCAGTTGAGGCCTACCGTGATTTACTGTGATAATCAGAGTTGCATTAAACTCTCAGAGAATCTAGTTTTTCATGACCAGTCTAAGCATATCGAGATTCGGTATCACTTCATCCGTGATTATGTTCAGAGAGGAGCTGTGGAGCTACAATACATATCTACTGAGGAGCAGGTTGCAGACATACTCACCAAGGCATTGAACATGGGCAAGTTTGTATTTTTCAGGGACAAGCTTGGAGTGGTGAGTAACACTTTCCTCGATATGAGGGAGTGTTAAATTTTTAATTAAAATAAAGTACCAAGGCAAGTGTTTCTCTTCCCTAGGCGCCTAAGGGGGAGAAAGTGCCAAATGTGGGTCCTAGTCATTTAATTTGTGAGATGAAAATTAAAAGGTGACTTTATGATTAAATTGGGGGTGAGTGAAGAGACACCAAATCTCGGCCACCCATCTGATCTAATCTCAACCGTTAGATTAGAAAACCCCTCACCTTCCCTCATGAGGTCGACTTGGGAAAGAGGGCGCACCCATTCTTGGGAAGTTCAAGCAGCAACAGTCTTGTTGTGAGAGCAAGAGATTCTTGGTGAGATGCCAAGAACAAGGAAGTTGAAGCATTCTTGTTGAGAGAACAAGAGGAGTTCAAGCATTCTTGTTGAGAGAACAA
Organism: Picea engelmannii; assembly: GCA_009831015.1. Taxonomy (NCBI): domain Eukaryota; kingdom Viridiplantae; phylum Streptophyta; class Pinopsida; order Pinales; family Pinaceae; genus Picea; species Picea engelmannii. The sequence continues at coordinate 377,784 of ML787898.1, read as the reverse complement.
GAGAGAGCAAGAGAGAGGTCGAGCTGAAGAAAAGAGACAACAACTGCAATTTATGGGAGTATTGGCATGCATTCCAAGGCTGYCGAATAACATTTAGTGGCACAKAAATTGAGTCTTARCAGAGTTTTGGCACGAATTTCRAGACAGTCTGTACAACATTAATTGTTGGGACAACCGTATAGTTGTACRAAATTCTGGTTCAGAAATCGARGAGCAAAGCTACAGGAATGTCCAGATAAGTTTGTGTAAATATCTGAAGATGAATATGTTGTAAGAGAATTTCTCAGAAGMTCATAAATAATACAAAGCCCTCTCTCACTGGTTTTTTCCTTGTGGGTTTTTCCAGGGTCGAAGTTAAACCGAAAATATTTGTGTCTATATTTTCTGAGTTTTTCATATTGCTGATATTTTATTTCTGTGTTGAAAACGATGTTCAGAATCCTCATGTTTCAGTTCTGAAGTTTATTTTCTGTTAAGTTTTTATATGCTGAAACACAGTGCTGTAACATATGCTAAAACACAGTGCATGAGTGCATATCTCTTATTAGTGTTTATCTCATATGCTAAAACACAGTGCATGAGTGCATATCTCTTTGACGACCATGAGTGCATATCTCTTATTAGTGTTTATGAGTCTTTTCATTTGCCTTGCACTAACAAGAGTTGTATTTACAATCATGCTATGAGCCCTAACAATATATTCCACTCCCCCTTTAGTAAGGTGGTATTTATTCTCATGAAGAAAGAAGACTACTTTTCTATCATAAAGATAAGGACTTCCCAACACTATTCCACATATATCAAGTGGTACAACACCTAAATCCATTTCATCAATCAATTTTGAAGCAATAGAAAATCTGATCCTACATTGTTTGGTGACATTAAGTTTTTCTTTATCACATACCCAACTAAGAGGATAAGGCTTCGGATGAGGTTTCATTTCAAGACCCATTTTCTTGACAAGTTATTCATATATTATGTTTACTTGGGAACCCGGATCGAATAATGTATCTATCTTAGTATGTTTAGATACAACTCTTATATGAAATAACTCATTCATCTTTTGTTCATCAACATGAGATTCATCATTGGAACTTGAACTATCATGAATAGAATTTTTACCTTGTACTCCAAGCGTCGTGATCTTTCCTTCATCTCCTGAATCAGAACCAATATCTTGCTGCAATGCAGAAACAGTCTTTGTCTTCCCCTTTCCACCGAGCTGTTTCGGTTTCTTCTCCATATGCAATTTCCAACAATGTTTTTCATCGTGACCTCTCTTCTTGCAATGAGTGCAATATGGTTTTCCTCCTTCTCTCATCACTGTAGCAGTCTTATTGTCCTTCCTTTTAAACTTCTTAAAATTATTTTGTGGGAAATTGGAAGGTTTCTTTGTGGGATCTTCTTGAACATGTTTCCCCCTATTCTCAAGGTGAGTGGCTTGAACACAAACTTCGTCAAGACTAGTGGGGTTAAACAAGATAAAATTTTGTCAAATATAACTGTGAAGTGCGCCAATATACTTCATTAAAGTCTCATAAGAATCCAAAGGAATGTTCAATGCAAGAGCTTTCTTCCTAAATTCTTTTGTGAAACTTGGTACAATTTGTCCTTTACTTTGCCTTAAAGTTTTCCATTCCATCATTGCTTTATGTAAATACCCTAATGGATAAAATTGATTCCTTATCGTTGATTTAAATTACGACCATGAGGAAATAATCTTAACACACTTACTTTTTTCCTGAAGCTTTCTCTCCCACCATACGAGAGTGGTTCCTTCCAACCAAAGAGAAGCCAATTGCACTTTAACTTCCTCTTCATCAATATGCTAGACACGACAATACACTTCAACTTGTCATATCCAATTATATATCTTTTCAGGATTATCATCTCCATTAAACATAGGTAAAGCAAATTTTACATCAAGCTTTAATAATGGTTTCTTAAAAGAGGCTTTATGGATATAATGATGAGAATGATGAGAATGCTCAGAGGAAGAAGAACTAGAAATCAAAGGTGAAGATGGAGTCTCAGGAGGATCTCTTCCATCCCCTTGTTTTACCGAAGCATCATCATTTGCAAGTGCTTCCTTTTTCTTCCCTTTCTTATTCATTCTCTTATCGTAATCTCCATACATTCGTTCGACCATTTATGACATGCGATAAAATACCATGTGAAAGTTTTTCTGTTGTTCATCATGCTTGTCCTCTTCTGCCATTTTCTTCCTTTTGTATACACGACCAACTTCGAGATTGCACGTCTTTAAAGTTCCTTCACCCTACTTATGCTTGGACCTAGTAAGCATTCACACTCAACAATTCAAGTCAAAGATGACTGCTCTGATACCAACATGATCCATGATCTTTTCATCGTGACTTATAAAGAATTGTATTAAATGAGCATAAATTAAAGTGCACCATTAAAGAAGGGAAAACTAAAAAATGAAGAGACATAAGCATCAGATCTGAACATAAAAATTGATAATGAATTTCATCCCTGGTGGACTACGTCTTTGAGTCCTGCTCTCAAATGGGTAGACTCTTTCATTAACTCAACAATTTTTTTTGGCAAATACATTAAAATACCTCATTTTGAAATCAAGCTGTAGAAATAATGCTCAGATCAAAAAATAGACATCACCATTGAATTCGTGGCATCCAATTACCCAAAAATGATTGTCTCCATGCCTCGATTCGGCTTTGGCACTCCCAGGCCTAAGAAGAATTCTGTCTCAGTTTCAGTGCCCTATGCAAACTACAATAATGACAGTGATTTGCCTCAAAATACATGCCCACAGTCATATGTCCATGCCTCCCCCTTTTGGCTAGGAGGAACCTGGTTTAAATAGAAAAATGGCAGATGGATAAACCAACGTGTCCGTTGGCGAGTTGGTTGGTGGTGCTATTATCAAAACATTATATATGGGGGGAGGTCTCGGGGTCAAACCCGCGGGCCTCCTTTTTGGGCCATTGGTTATAACCCTTGCCAAGTTTGGATACCGACTTCTATTGTTTTCGAATGCTTCTAGATACGATGGACCTCCGCCAAATTTGGCAGGGTCTTGCCTTATATATTTTTTTGTTTTTCCGGTTACGGGCCCTCCTTGGGCATTTTGAGGGTGCCACGTGTCGCCCACTGATTGGGCAACATGGAATCCACTGATTGGTCCAACTGTTCACTGATGTCAATCCCCGTCAATCCATACATGACACGTGGCACTTTCTGGGTGGTGCCTTGTGGCATCACCTGGGGGTGCCACGTGGCATTTTCCTACTTGTCCACATGGACCCCTAAAAATGCCATTGGCGGGTGACACATGGAAGCCTCTGGTCCTGCCACATGGCATGTCGATGTCAGCATTTGTCATGCTGACATTACCCTGCCATGTCAACTGATGATGTCAACAATACAGACGATGATGTGGCCCTTATTGACTTGACCTGTTTGACCACAACTTTGACCGCAAATATCTTCCAAACCGTAACTCCGCTTGACGATTCGTTTGCACCGTTAGAAAGTTTGCAAAGCACTCTTCGTGATCATGTCATTTTAACTAAGTTTTGAAAAATTTGATTTGTTTCCCTTTATTTGTCTGCTGAAGACATTCTGAGTGTTCTGAGTTGCCTCTGTGAATTATGTGTTGTTCTTTGCCTTCTCTGGATCCTTTTTGGATCAAAAAGTTATCAATACACATTAATTCCTTTTGGGATGAAGAATTCACTTGGAATTTTTCAAGAGTAGTTGTTGCGACTTTTAAAGAATTTATTCATAAGTTCCTTGAAGTTTACTTAGATGCTTGGACTGTGTTTAGTCTATTGAAAGATCACATAAAAGTACTCAAGTTAATGTTGGATAGGTTTAGAAAATGTCACATTTCACTAAATTTGAAGAAATGTATTTTCTGCATGCCTTTTAGAATTTTGTTATGCATGTGGTATGTAAGCAGGGTTTATTAGTGGATCCTGCCAACATTGCTGTGATCTTGGACTTACAACCACCCACATTAGTTAGAAATTTGAGAGAAACCCAGGGTCATATAGGATACTACAAGAAGTTCATTAAGAGATATGAGAAGATTACAACACCTATGGAGAATTTGTTGAAGAAAGAAGCTAAGTTCTAGTGGAATGAGGACTGTCAGAAAGGTATTGATACATTGAAGCATAAATTAGTGACAATACCAATTTTGATATTTCCAGATTGAGGAAAGGAATTTCATGTTCAGGTGGACGCATCGTCCATAGCTTTATGCACAATATTATATCATCTAGGAGAAGTAGATATCGACTATCCAATTGCATTTGCAAGTAGGAAGCTGTCAACAATAGAAAAAAATTACACAACCACAAAATGAGAAGGATTGACAATGGTATATGAGTTGCATAAGTTTAGACATTATTTGTTGGGTTCTCATTTTAAGATGTATATAGACCATTATGCACTAAGATACTTAGTGAACATGCCAGTGTTGGGGGAGAAAATGTAGATGGTTGTTGTTGTTCTAGGAATATGGTTTTGAGGTTGTTTTAAAACCAAGGAAGATGAATGCAGGACCAGATCACTTATCACACATATTATTAGGAGAAGATGCAGGGAATCTAGATGATAACTTGCTAGATGCACAATTATTTGCAGTTAAAATGGTGGACGACTACTTTCCCATAGATTGTGTAGTTTTTAAGTACAAGAATGACCCCGTAAGACATGACAATTGCACATAAGAAACAATTAATGGTTAAATCAACGGACTACCAACTAATTGTAGGGAAATTATACAAGTTAGGTGCAGATGGGATATTAAGACGATGTGTTCTAAAGCATGAAAGTCCAATTATAGTCCAATTATACTCTTACAAACGCACAAAGGAATTGCAGGAGGAAACTATGCATGTAAAACAACCATGCAAAATATTTTGTGTGTAAGGATTTGGTGGCCCACACTTCACAAGGATCCTAAAGAATAATTTTAGGAATGTGATGTTTTTAAAAGGGTGGGAAATCCATTGAGAAGGGATGAGATGCCTTCACACCCACAAGTTACATTGCAGACATTTGATAAATAGAAAATATACTTTGTTGGACCGATCAACCCAGGTTGGGAAGGCAGTTTTGTGGATGGAACAATGAGAAGAGATGAGGTACAAGGAAAAGGCATAGGAAGGGTGAAGAGAGGAGAAGATCAATAAATAAGAGAGAGGAAAGAGGAGAGGATTGGGGACAAGAAAGAAAAACTAGCACAAAATCCTTTAAAACCAACCGAGCATGAGGTGTATCCATCTCATAATGAGTTATTGCTAGCCGAGCATGATTTATAGCCAATTCACAAGGAGGTGTCATAAGGCCTTGTTCATAATGTATACATATTTAAAGGGCTTTGTGAGGCCAAGGAGAGAGAAAGAGAGACAAAGAGAGAAAGGTAAAGATAGAGAGAAAGAGGGTTTTAGAGTAAAGAACACTGTAAAGAAGTTACATATGTGAAGAGAATTGTATATTTAACATCTGTTGTAGCACATAGTGCAACCCAAATCCTTGAATATAATAAAGAAGCCAAACTTTTGTGGATGTATCCTGATGTTGGGTGAACCATGGTAACCCTTTGTAGAAAAGTATTCTTAGGTGTTAATCCATAATACCTGTGTACAATTGTATGATTAGATGTGTTAATTCAAGGATTTAATGAGAATGTATGGTTATCTTTGATGTAGTTGATAATATAGTAGTGCATAGTAACCATGGATGTATGTTTAAACCCTATATGGTATGAATATATGAATGTGTGCATGTATAATTAAGTAAATATAGGTATGAAAGAGAAGGTTTCCAATATTTCCTTCACCGTTGTAGAATATTGGTTCTTGCAGTTCCCATAAAGATACCTCGGGTGTGACTTCACCTACATGCAAGTGATACTAAAAGGGCCGATGTCTATAGGGTTTTGTTGGACTAAGTAACTTGAAACCAGAGTCTTGAACCTACCTGTGCGCACACACCAACAAATGGTTCTATTGTCGGGACCTAGAATTTGGAAGTGAGGGAATGTTTTGGAGAACAACAAGGAAGAAGATAACCAAATGGTTAGAAAAAAAGGCACAAGAATTTTCCCAAAAGGAGAATAAAAACCCTTGGCTAAAGAACAAACAATGGCTGCAATGGTATGTGTACACAGACTTGCATGAGATATTTTTCGGTGAATTCCTAAACATTTTAGCAGAATGGTTGGAAATATTTGTGGAAAATATTGGTAGACATAGACCAGTTGTGCCAAAGAATTGGACTGCTGAACTAGTGAGACAAGTGGACTCAGTAGACAACATGACATCTCACACAATTAACTTTTGGTTGGATAGTATATTGGGAGGCTACATAACGAAATTTTCCATAGACTATACCCAGGCTTACAGTGTCGCAAAAAGATACTTCTTCAAGGGCCCACGAGGAAGATTCATAAAATCGTTAGCTACCTGGATAAAAATGGTACTATGTGATAAGGAAGTGATGATGACGGAGTCAGATAGCTAAATAAATTTTCACAGAAAGAAGAACTGGGGTTTTTTACTAAAATATTATATGAGGGTAGGAAAAATAGGCAAAGGAAGGAAACATTGAGAATGTAGGAGAAAGAGGAAGGGATATTAGAAGGAGAAGACAAATTTGGAGTTATGTGTAGTGGGAAAAGGTACAAGAGGTTGAGAACTATGGCTGAAGAGAGAGAGAAATGTAGCGAGTACCCGAAACATCGTGCGAATATCCATATCATAGAAGTACAAAAGACAGAAGGAGAAGAAGAAGATATCCAATTTAGTCCAGTTATAGAAGAACTAGTAAGTCCTTCTCGAGCCGAGTCCTAAGTTTAAACCACAACCTTGTGTGCATCACCTGAATATGATACAATGTTCGAAGACCTCTCCAGAGCACTTGTAGTCAGTAGAGGAATTCAGAGAAAAAATAACCAGAGCAATAGTAGTAGTACAATTAATCAGAGTCAACCCATATAACCAGGAAAAGGTCCTACACATAGCAAGATGGTAGGAGTAGATAACACACTAAGATTAGCATAGTTCAAAGGAATTGGATCGGAAGACCTAGAAAAACATTTGTTCATATGTGAAACCATTTGGACTGCAAAGAATTTCCATGATATTGGTGCAAAGATCACGCAGTTGGTAACAACCTTTAGAGGACGTGTGCTAGTTTGGTACATGAAGCTCCAAAGTACCACACCACTAGGTCAAAAAAGGACATTAGCAGAGATCACACAAGAATTATTAAAATAATTCAAGAAACCAAAGTCGAAGTCGCAGTACATTATCAAGCTCAAGGAGATCAAGCAAAAACATATTGAGTTAGTATGGGAGTTTGATCATAGATTCAAATATGTGATGGGTAGATTAACATTCCAAATACCTGATCAACAACATAGAGAGTGGTTCATTATGGGTTTAATACCTCACATCCGTAGTTCGTTAATACAAAAAAAGGTTACGTCACAGTATGAGGCGTTGGGAATCGCTATGAAGTTGGAAGCCTCTTAGGTCGGAGACAATAATGGAATGGCACATATACATAACCAACTAGATGCATTAACAATTCAGTTGGCAGAAATCATGAAGGGGAAAGAGAAACAAGAACATGTATGGTGCACCAAGTGTAGGATTGAAGGTCACCATAATGACGAATGTACAACTTTTGCGGAGTGCTTAGTAGCTGGAGTACCAAATGATCCAGGTGGATATTGGTGGCCACCCAACTATTCCAACTGGCTTCTCTTGACGGTTTTTAGTTCAACACATTATTCTGTACCTATATATAATTGTGGTTTCTACACTTTCAGGTATTTCCAAATCCCTACACACATTCTAGGTGGATTGATGGTCACCCACCTAATCCAATTGGCTTAGTTTGGAAGTTTTCATGTCAGTACATCTTTTTGTACTTCCAGGGCCTTTTTGGGGCCCTAAACAATGTTTTTTTGGCTTGCCACTGTCAAACTGTAGACGAAGTTAGATTTTGATGGCATAATGTGTATTTATCAAAAATACCTTTCCAACAGGCTACCACGTGCCTAAAATGGAGGTCATATGCAAAATTTATGACCCCCAAAAGTTGAGGTACCAACTTACCCATCAGGGCCCACATAACATTTGGTGTTTCACTCATAGGGTTATGTTTTTGGATGTCTAGGGTTTTGGAATTCATGAATAATGTTAAAAGGGCCTATGGAGCCTCATTGTAATCATTCTTCTTAGACGAATGCACATAGCATCCACGTCTCTTCTTAGAGATAGCTACCACCATTCGATCAAGTTTTTTTAGTTCTTCAGTTTTACAGTTTCAACCTATTTCATTTATTCAATAGAAGTTATTGTTCACTGGATATCTGTTATTGTTCTCTATATCTATATGTTTTTGTATTTATTCTATTAATTAGTTCTTCCACTCATAAATTTGTATCAGTGGTATCAGAGTGGTCTTCTCTTCATTTATTTTTCTTCGTGCATGTCCCTGACAAGATCTAGGTACAAGAAGTTGGGACTCGAACCAGTCGATCCTTTGCAAGATCAACTGCGCTGAGCTTGAAACTAACCCATGGGGGAAAAAATAAAGATTATGGAGTAGGAGATGCATTTAAAATGTTGCTCGAGGAATCCCTTGCACGACAAAGGAATGGAATGATGGATAAATTTGCACAAATCCTCCAGTGACTGCCCATAAAAGAAGCATATTTATCAAGTGGCCATGCAACCCCCTTCAAGGTATAGGTAAATTTTGATATTCCATTATTTGACAGACTGATAGATGTAGATGTTGTAGATAAATGGTTGAATCTGGTCGAAGGGTATTTTTCGTTCCACAATTTTTCCGATAGGGAAAATATTACTTTTTCACTCCTCAAGGTCATCCCCCATGTTAAGGACTGGTGGGATACTTACTCTGAGAAAAGGGACATAGAGGAATATTTAATATTTGTGGTCTCCCCCACATGGGATTCCTTCAGGGATGCCATTAAATAATAGTACTACCCTTTTCGTAGCTACGAGGACCGGTACACAAGATGGACCACCCTGCGTCAGGAAAAGGACTAGACAATACCATATTTCACCAATATTTTCCATACCCTCTGCATCAAATTGGGTATCAAATACTATGAACGACATATGGTGCTCAAGTACCATGGATTTTTTCATAGATACATTCAAACAAAAATGGATTTTCTGGATATAACATCATTGGGTACGACTTATACATATGCTGTCAAGATCGAGAAAACAATTAAGCAGAAGAGGCAAGAGTTTGGATTTGCAAACTCCTCATAGCCAAAGCAGAGAAAAGGAGGCCCCAACCCAAAAAAAAAGGGATAGAGAAAGGATGGCCACTCTCAGGACAGCCAATGCAAGCTGCAACACAAGAAGGGTAATGAGAAGTTGAAGAAGGACACAAAAAAATGGTGTGAATACCATAAAATCCCTTGGCACAACACCAAAAAATGCCGCTCCAAGTAGTCATTCATGGACGAGATGAAAGATTCCAAGTCATAGGCCAATTCTCACTCTGAATCAAATCCAAAAGGAGGGAAGACTATTATCGATGCTGAACCTAGTGCCAGGATCGCAACCACCAAAGTCCAGCCAAGCGAACCAGAAGAACCATAGGAAGAGGAACACCTATGTCACTCGTAGATGTGGGTAATGGGGGATCCACTTCATTGCATTGTCGATAGCGATAATCAGAATAACTTGATCTTAGTAGAGGTTGTCAAGCGGTTGGACCTATCGATGACACCACACCTACATCCCTACACCATTAGCTAAATTCAACAAGAAAGAGATCTTTGTGTCAACCAACAATGTCGTCTACCCTACAACATGAAGCCTTTCAAAGATGAGGTATCGTGTGATATTGGTCCCATTGAAATTTGTGATGTTATTTTAGGACAACCATATTTGTGGAAGCGACATGTTGTGTACGATTCTAGACCCCGCAGTGTTATTATTACTTTGGGTAGACAATTGTATAGGATAATAAAGGTAGTGCCGCTTACCACTATTTCTTTAATCTCTGCTAAGCAATGCAGTAAGGTCATTTCACAGACTGGGAAGTTCATCTTCTTGGTGATCCATGCTCACAGTAAGAAGAAGGTCATCAACACATCTTTGGCCTCTACACAAAGCCTCTCTTTGCAGCAGAAGAAAGTAGATAGGATCGTGGAAGAGTACAAAGACATCTTCTCCTCACCCACTGGGGTACCGATGCACTGCCAAGTCAAGCATCCAATTGATCTAACCCCCGATGCACCTCTTCCTAATGGAATAATATATCATCACTAACTGATGGAAAATGATGAAATCAAGTGTCATATCTAAGATCTTCTACAAAAGGGTCACATCCGACGCAACACCTCCCCTTTCGGAAGCCCGATTGTACTAGTGCATAAGAAATATGGGACATGGTGACTCAACATTGATTACAGATCATTAAACAAAATCACATTTAGGAACCGGTACCCAATTCCTATAATTGATGACCTTCTTGACCAAATCAAGGGGGAAAAGTTCTTCAACAATATTGACCTAAAGTTTGGCTACCACCAGGTTCCCATCGAAACAACTGATGTATGGACAACAACTTTCAAAAATAAAGAAGGTCTCTTTGAATGGATGGTCATGCCCTTTGTATTAAAAAATGCCCCAAACACTTTTAGGAGGTTTATGGATGATGTATTGAGACCCTTCACCAACTCTTTTGTGGTGGTATTTTTGGATGACATCCTCATCTTCAACAGAACTTGGGAGGAGCACATGCAACATATTCAACAAGTTTTGAGCACTCTGTGATAGCACAAGCTATATGTCAACTTGGAAAAATGATCCTTTGGCATGAACATGGTCCAATACTTGGGCTACATTGTTGATGAGAATGGGGTACATGTTTATCCAGCTAAGATCCAAGTCATCTGTGACTGGCCAGCCCCGACCACACTAATCGAGCTTCAGAGATTCTTGGGATTGGCCAACTTCTACTGATGGTTCATGTTGGGATTCTCCCATATTGCATGGGCCCTCAGCCAAGTGACCAAGGGTGATGGAAGGGAAAATTTAACGTGGGGGAAGGAAAAACAACGAGAATTTGATTATCTGAAGCATCGCTTGTGCTCAGCTCCAGTACTCTCCTTCCCCGATATGCAACAACCATTTGAGATTGAGACTGATGCATACAAATATGTTGTAGGCATAGTTATCACTCAACATAGTCATTCGGTAGCATACCATAGTGATACACTCTCAGATACTGTATGGAAATACCCCACCTATGACAAGGAAATGTATTCCATTGTACAAGCCTGTCGTCAATGGAAAAATTACATTCTGGGAAAGGAGACAATCATCCACATTGATAACAATCCTTTTCAATTCATACAGACACATGGGAAGTTATAGAATGACCGCCATCAAAAGTGGTCCACCTACCTACAACAGTTCCATATCAACATCAAGTATAAGATAGGGAGAAAAAATTGTGTCCCCGACTGCCTCAGTTGACCTCCCATGGATGCACTCATCACCGCGCTCCATTCCTATGGACATGAGGCATATAAGTGGCCCCACCTATCAAATCTTGGGTACAAGTGCGAATGTCACCTATTTTCACATTGATGACATATTTTTATGCCATATTGGCCATCTCTGTTTTCTTTCAAGTGAGCATGCAAAGATGATTTGGGAGGATCAATACAGTCGGATGGCAGGACATTTTGGCATGGAAAAAACTATGGCCATTATACTGAAACATTTTTATTGGCCAAAACTCCGATAGGACGTCAACAAGTATATCAGATCTTGCACTACCTATTCCATGACCAAGAAAACCATCAAGAAGCAAGGCTTATACACCCCTCTTTCTACTCCCGAGAGGCCTTGGGGATACATCTCGATGGATTACATGTCTGGCCTTCCATCCACCAAGAAAGGCAATGATTGTGTATATGTCGTAGTTGATCAGTTTTCGAAGATGACCATCTTCACAGCCTACCAGAAGTCTCCGAGTGATAGAGAAAGGCCCTATCCATGCTATTCTATCGGGCCACCATTTCTCTTATAAGTACCTCTTAGATGGGGATCAGTCATAAGGCTGCGAGTTGTAATATATGTACATGTACATCTATATCTATCTATGGTAAATTGCGGGTAACCTTGTGCACCATGGTAGCACTTATGAAGAGTGGATAAAGTGGGTACTCCCATGATCAACATAGGGTACTGCACCAGTTTTAGGTGGGAGACAAGGTCTGGTTACATTTGTAGAAAGAGTGCCTTACATGGCCCCATTGGAAGTTCCACCCACTTCGCTATGGGCCTTACATTATCACCAAGGCTGTGGGTAGCAATTCTTTGGAGCTCGACATTCCACCCTTCCTTAGCTTGCTCCCAATGTTCAATGTGGACCTCCTTCGACCATATTTTCCACCATTATTGGACACCTCATAGATTGCAGAAAAAATGACACCAATGGAGCTCAACCATGACTACATGGAGCAAGAATCCACTGATCAGATAGTGGACACACAGGTCAAGGGCACTCGCCAAAAAATGATCCATGTTTATCAGGTTGTCAAGGCAGGGCAAATCCTACACCAAGGAAAGTGGCTCACCTGGGGCCAAATTCAGAAGATTTTTTCTCACCTAATGGGGGAAATCAACACAATGGAGACCGCTCCTTCCTAAGGGGGAGGACTTTCTAGGTGGATATTGGTTGCCACCCACCTATTCCAACTGACTCCTCTTGACGATTTTTAGTTCAACACATTCTTCTGTACTTATTTGTAATTGTGGGTTCTACACTTCCAGGGATGTTTGAAGCCCTACACATCTTCCAGGTGGATATTGGTGTCCACCCACCTAAAAAAATTCACTTAGTTTGGAATTTTTCATGTATGTACATCTTTCTGTACTTCATGGTCGTTTTGGGGCCCTAAACAATGTTTTTTTTGGCTTGCCACAATCAAACTATAGACAGAGTTAGAGTTTGGTGACATAACGTGTAGTTCTCAAAAATACCTTTCCAATGGGCTATGAAATGACTAAAATGAAGGTCGTGTGAAAAATTTATGACCCCGAGAAGTTGAGGTACCAACTTACCCATTGGGGCCCACATTACTTTTGGCGTTTCACTTCCTAGGTTTAGGTTTTTGGATGTCTAGGTTTTTGGAATTCATGAAAAAGGTTAAAAAGGCCTCTGGAGCCTTATTGTAATCATTCTTCTCAGAAGGATGTGCATAGCGCCACATCTCTTCTCAGAGATAGATACCACCATTCGAGCAAGTTGTTTTTAGTTCTGCAGTTTTACAATTTCAGTCTATTTCATTTATTCAATAGAAGTTATTGTTCAATGGATATCTGTTATTGTTCTCCATATCTATGTGCTTTTGTATTCAGTTTGTTAATCAATTTGTTCCGCTCATAAATAAAGATCACCAAACCCACTACCAGGAGGAGGATACTGTGAGATATGCAAGCAATGGGGACATAACCCCCATGAGTGCCAATTATTACAGAAATATCATAGTACCCCAAGAATCTTATTCTATAGCTTTTACAGATCAACGGGAAATGAAGAAAAGGATTTTCGTGCATTCGATCTCATGAGGGAGCGCACATCAGATATGTACAAAATTTAGGAGGAGAATGTTGTGATGGAAGGAGGAGGCCAATATAATAATCAAAGAGGATTTAATCAAGGAAAATGAGGAGGATTCAGTAGGAGTTGAGGGATAGAAAAATTTGGGAGAGGAGGAATAGGCCCCATAATATGCTATAACTGTAACCAACCAGGACACCTAGCACAGGATTTCCAAAATCCCTGCACAACATGCACTTATTGTCGAGTGCTATAACAAAGGATTGTCCACAATTGATGGAAAAGTGGCAGGCTAGAGGTAATCAAAATCAGAACCTGAAAATTCAAAATATATCAGTCGAGATACAGGACGAAGGACCCAAAGTAGCACTCCTTACACGTAGAGGGACCAAGACAGGGATAGATGTAACCAATGAAAGGAAATAGGCTGAGCAATGGGTAAATAAATTCAACAGTACCCATGCCAATATTTAATGCACGAGACGAAAAAGAGACCTATAAAAGGATGAGGGAGGAACTATTATGACAAGAGTGGGAAACATCAACATATTCTACATCACACATGGTAGCTAGTCCTCCCATTGATGACTAGGCCATGACCAAAGGATCTCTTGAGAAGGTCAATACCATAGGAAAATGTTTGAAGAGTTTCCTAGAGTTGGTCAAAGATGAAAATGCATTGCATACAATATGCTCTATGATTGATCACTGCGCTTAAGGAAAGACACTCCCTACTAAAAATAAAGTAGTGAACCAACTACCACACAAGAAAAGAACCAATGGAGAGTTCAGGTTCAACGTATAGATTGGGGAATACGACACAATTAATGTGATCTTAGACTTGGGATCCGATGTGAATGTGTTACCTAAGAATACATGGGAAATGATGGGGAAACCTAAGTTAGTTTGGTCACCCATTCAATTGATACTACCAAACTAGTACAAAATAATACCTATTGGCAAATTAACATGAATACCTATGAATATAGATAGAGTTCAAAGTGTCACATATTTTGAAGTTATCAAGATTGTGGATGACATCCAGCCATACCCAACATTAATGGGACTAGAATGGGCCTTTAATAACCAAGACATTATCGATATGAAAATGAGAGAGACAATATTTGAAGTAGGAGAACTGAAATTTATTGCACCATTAGACACAAAAGAAGGAAGGAGGTACATAGAATCAACGAAGGGAGATGAAATTGACAACCTGTATAACATGACTGCGAGGATGGAGGACTATGTGGACCCCAATGTAGATGATAAATTGAGTTGGAGAATCATCAATTAGTGTACATCAGACTCAAAAGTAGGTCTAGAAAATTGGCAGCAGAGAATGCACGAAGTCTCAACACGATGATGCACACACATGTCCAAATCAATACGTTGGATTGGAATAGAACTATGCAACCCACCTAAGTATGGACGGTTGACAAATATAACAAAATTTGTTGATCCAGATTTATGAGAAGAACAAAATAAATAACAGACTGAATACAATAACACATAGATATGAAGAACAACAATAAATATGGAGTGAACAATAACTTCTATTGAATAAATAAAATAGATTGAAACTGTAAAACTGCAGAGCTGAAAAACAAATTGCTCGAATGGTGGTAGCTATCTCTGAGAAGAGATGTGGATGATACACACATCCATTTTAGAATAATAATTATAATGAGGCTCTAGAGGCCTTTTTAACATTACTCATGAATGAAAAAACCCTAGACATCCAAAAACCTAACCCTAGGAGATGAAATTCCAAAAGTTATGTGGGCCCCGATGGGTAAGTTGGTACCTCAATTTCCCGAGGTCATAACTTTTGCATACGACCTCTATTTTAGGCACATGATAACACGTTGGAAAGGTATTTTCAAGAACTACACATTATGCCATCAAACTATAACTTCGTTTATAATTTAATTTTGGTAAGGAAAAAAACACTGTTTAGGTCCCCAGAACGACCCTAGAAGTACAAAAAGATGTACTAACATGAAAACTTCCAAAATAATCCAGTTGGATTAGGTGGGAAGCCATCAATATCCACCTAGTAGCTATGTAGGGTTTCAAATAGTCCCACAAGTGTAGAATCTACAATCACAAAGAATTATAGAAGAATGTGTTGAACTAAAACTGTAAAAAGGAGACAGTTGGAATAGGTGGGTGGCCACCAATATCGACCTGGATCAATCCTCCCCCTTAGGAATAAATGGTCTCCATTATGTTGGGTGCCCCTATCAAGTGAGGATATTTCTACTGAATTTGGCCTTGGGTGAGCCATTTTCCTTGGTGCAGGAGCTTCCTTACCTTGACAACCTGATAAAGATGGATCCTCTGATGGCAAGTGCCCTTTACCTGTGTTTCCACTATCTGATCAATGTATGCTTGTTCCATGCAGTTAAGGTTGAGCTCTATTGGTTTCAACTATTCTACGATCTCTGAGGTGTCCAATAATGGTCGAAAATATGGCCGGAGGAGGTCCACTTCGAACACTAAGTGCAAGACAAGGAAGGGGGGAGTGTTGAGATCAAAAGCATTATCTCCCACAACCTTGGTGATAGTGTAAGGCCCATAAAGAAGTGGATGAAGCTTCTGATGGGGCATTGTAAGGAGTTATTTCTACAAATGTAAACATACCTTGTCTCCCATATGAAACTTGTGCGATACCTGGTGTTGATCATGACACTGCTTGTACTTAACATTGGATTTCTACAAAATCTCATGGACCTATTGGCGAATGTGTTGAATCCACACAATGAATCTGGTGTCTTTTTCAAACTCACAATGAACATGGCAAGAGTCTATTTGTGTGGTTGCAAGAGGTAGTGCAACATTAATGGGACCCAAGGGTTGGATTCCTAGCACCACCTGAAATGGGTTATGGTCGGTGGAGCTATGGAGAGCCATGTTTTAGCTGTGTTGAACATAGGGAAGACTCTCATCCAATGTACACAGATTCTTAGAGCTATACATGCACATGATGTCCACAATCATCTGATCGACGACCTCTGTTTGGCCATCAGGTTGAGGGTGGAAGGTAGCCCGCTTTACTGAGCTTGGTGTCCAACAATGACCAAAGACTTGACCAAAATGTGGTGAGGAACCTGTTGTCCCGATTGAAGATTATGGTCTGTGGTATCCCAAAATTTAACCACACTCATTCGAAGAAGATCTTGGTAGTATCTTCCGCTGTGATTCTCTTCTTACAGGCTGTGAGAATGGTCATCTTTGAAAACTGATCAACCACCAAAAATAAACAATCATTTCCTTGCTTGGTGGACAGAAGGCCAGACATGTAATCCATCAAGATGGATTCCCAAGGCCTCTCAAGAGTAGGAAGAGGGGTGTATAAACCTTACTTCTTGATTCCTGTCTTGGTAATGTCATAGGAAATGCAATATATGATATACCTAGTGACGTTTTATTAAAGTTTTGGCCAATAAAAATGTTTCTGTAGAATGACCACAATTTTCTCCACACCAAAATGTATTGCCATCCAACTGTAGTGAGCCTCCCAAATCAACTTTGCACACTCGCTTGCACGAACACATAGGTGGCCTAGATGGAAAAAATAGTTTGTTTTGAATGTGAAATTTGGTGACATTTTCACCTATACACAAGAGCTGATAGGTGGTGGCGAAGTCAGGATCTTGCTGATAAAGTTGGGGCCACTCAGATGCCTCATTCCCACATGAATGGAGCTCGTTGGTGAGTGCAACCATGGGAGGTTGACTGAGGAAGTCATCAACACGATTTGTTCTCCCTATCTTATACTTGATGTTGATATGGAACTGCTGCAGGTATGTGGACCACTTCTGATGGCAGTCATTTTTCAACTGCCCCTATGTTTGTATGAACTACAAAGGCTTGTGATCAGTGTGGATGATTGTCTCCTTTCCCAGAATGTAATGTTTCCATTGACGGTAGGCTTGTACAATGGAATACATTTCCTTGTCATAGGTGAGGTATTTCTGAATAGTATCTGAGAGTGTCTCACTATGGTATGCTACCAGATGACCTTGCTGAGTGAGAACTGTGCCTACAACATAGTCAGATGCATCAGTCTCAATATTGAACGATTGTTCCAGATTGGGTAAGGAGAGTACTGGAGCTGAGCACAAGAGATGCTTCAAATCATCAAATTCTCATTTTTGTGCCTTCCCCCACATGAAATTTTCCTTTCCATTACCCTTGGTCACTTTGTTGAGGGCCCATGCAATATGGGATAATCCCAACATGAATCGTTGATAGAAATTGACAAGTCCCAAGAAGCTTTGAAGCTCAGTTAGTGTGGTCACAGTTGGCTAGTCATTGATGACTTGGATCTTATTTGGATCCACATGTACCACATGTTCATCAACAATGTATCCCAAGTATTGGACCCTATTCATTCCAAAGTTTCATTTTTCCAAGTTGGCATATAGCTTGTGCCGCAGTAGAGTACTCAAAACCTGTTGAATATGCTACATGTGTGCCTCCCAAGTTCTGTTGAATATGGGGATATCATCCAGATATACCACCACAAAAGAGCTGGGGAAGGGTATCAATATATCATCCATCAATCTCATGAAATTTGTTGGTGCATTTGTTAGGCCAAAGGGCATGACCAACCATTCAAAGAGACCTTCTTTAGATTTGAAATTTGTCTTCCATACATCATTCGGTTCGATGGGAACCTGGTGGTATCCATAATTTAGGTCAATCTTTCTGAAGAGCTTGGCCCCTTTGAGTTGGTCAAGAAGGTCATCAATTTGGGGAATTGGGTACCAGTTCCTAACTCTGATTTTGTTTAATGCTTTGTAATCAATGCAGAGCCGTGAGGTCTCGTCTTTCTTCTGCACCAGTACAATCGGGATTTTGCAAGGGGAGGAACTGGGTCTGATGTGCCCCTTTTGAAGAATCTCTTGGAACTGATGCTTGATTTCTTCATTTTCCATCAGCGAGTGACAATAAACTAGTCCATTAGGTAGAGGTGTACTGAGGGTTAGATAAATTGGATGCTTGACTTGGCAGTGCATCGGTACCCTGATGGGTGAGGAGACGATTTTTTTGTACTCTTCCATGATTTTGTCCACTTGCTTAAGTTGCAAAGAGAGGCTCTATGTAGAGGTCATGGATGTGGTGATGACCTTGTACTTACTATGAGAATGGATAAAAAAAAATATGAACTTTCTGGTCCATGAAATGACCTTATTGCATTGCTTAACAAAGATTAAAGAAATAGCGGTATGCGATGCTACCTATGGTATCCTATACAATTGTCTACCCAAAGTAATAATAACACTGTGGGTATAGACTCATACAAAACATGTCACTTTCAAAAATATGGTTGTCCTAAAAGAACATCACACACTTCAAGGGGAGCAATATCACACAATACCTCATCTTTGAGGGGCTTGATGTTGTAGGGAAGACAACATTGTTGGATGATGCATAAATATATTCCTTGGAAAAGCCAATTGATGGTGTAGGGCTTCGAGTTCAATGTCATTGGAAGGTATATCCGCTTGATGACCTATGCTGAGATCGAGTTGTTTTTTACTACCTCTATTGATAATGAAATTAAGTGTATCCCCTTTTACCCATATCTATGAGTGAAAGAGGTGTTCCCCTTCCTCTGGTTCTTCTGGTTTGCTTAGCTAGACTTTGGTGGTAGAGACAATGGTGCTGGGTTCAACATTGATAATCAGCTTCCCTCCTTCTAGATTTGATTCAGAGTCAGAATATGCCTCTGACTCATAAGCTTTTAGCCTGACCACCAGTGAAATCTTGGAGCGACATTCTTCAGTGTTGTTCCAAGGGATTTTATGGTATTCACACCACTTTCTCATTTCCCTCTTCGACTTATCATTACCCTTGTTGTGTTGTGGCTTGGACTAGTTTTCTTGAGAGTGGCCATCTTTGCTCTATCCCTTGTTTTTTGGGTTGGGGCCACCTTTTCCCTGCTTCAATTGTGAGGAGTTTGTAGATCCAAACTCTCTCCTCTTCTACTTAAAATTCTACTCGATCTTGATAGCATATCTATAAGCCGTACCCAATGATGCAATGTCCAAAAAATCCATTTTTGTTTGGATCTATCTATGCATAAATCCACCATATTTTAGCACCAGACGTCGTTAAGAGTCTTTGATACCCAATTTGGTGCGTAGGGTATGGAAAATATTGGTGAAATCTGGTACTCTCTGGTCCCTTTCTTAATGTATTGTGGTCCATATTGTGTATTGGTCCTCGTAGATTCCAATAGGGTAGTACTATTATTTAATGGAATCCATGAAGGAATCCCATGTGGGGGTGACCACAAATATTATAGATTCATGTATGGCCCTTTTCTCAGAGTAAGTATCCCACCGGTCCTTAACATGGGGGATGACCTTGAGGAGTGAAAAATTAATCTTTTCCCTATCGGAAAAATTGTGGACCGTAATGTACCCTTCGATTAGATTCAACCATTTATCTATAGGATCTGCATCTATTAGTCCTTCAAATAATGGAATATAAAAATTTACTTGTACCTTGAAGGGGGTTGCATGGCCTCTTGATGAAGATGCATCTCCTATGGGCAACCACCGAAGGATCTGTGCAAAGTTGTCCATCATTTCGTTCCTTTGTCACACAAGGGCTTCCTCGAGCAACAGTTTAAAAGGATATCTTGATACATCCTCTTTCTTCTCGTCTCCCATGCGTTGTTTTCGGGATCAGTGTGACTGATCTCACAAAAGATTGACTGGTTCGAGTCCCAAATTCTTGTACCCAGATCTTGTCGGGGACATGCATGAAAAGAAATAAATGAAGAGAAGACCATTGTAATACCATTGATCTAGATTTATGAGTGAAACAAAATAAATAACAGTATGAGTATGATAACACAGAGATACAGAGAACAACAACAAATATCCAGTGAACAATAACTTCTATTGAATAAATAGAATATGATGAAACTGTAAAACTGCAGAACTCCAGGAGCCACAACGATCACTCAAACTATTGATACAATCTATTGATATAATAGATTGTATCAATGGATTGGACCTTGGATGTGCCCGAAAGATAGGTAATGATTGTCGGTGGCCTTTGGCCATATACTGCTTCATATGGGGTCATTTTAGTGGCCATATGATAGGAAGTATTGTACCATCATTCTTCCAAGGGAAGCCACTGCACCCATTGGTGTTGTTTGTTTGAAGAAAAAAAAACACAAGTAGGTTTCCAAACATTTTTTGACTACTTCAGTTTGGTCGTCAGACTATGGGTGATAAGATGTGCTCATGTTCAATTGGGTGACCTGCAATTTAAATATCTCTTTCCACAAAATGTGTTGGTGAAAGTTGGGTCACGATCAGAGATAATAGAGGTTGGCATGCCATGTAGCTTGAAAATATAATCAAGGAAGACTTGTGCTACGAGTGTTGGTGTGAAAGGGAAAGGTAAGGGATAAAAATGAGCATACTTGGAGAGGCAATAAACCACCACCATGATAACAGACTTGTTCCTGGCTTTAGGAAGGCCCACTATAAAATCCATGGGGATTTTTATCCACATAGAAGCTGGAATGGGTAAGGGTTGTAGGAATTCTAGAGACTTGACCGTTTCATCTTTATTAAATTGGAACACCTCACATTCTGTGACAAATTGAAGTATATCCTTCTTCATGCCTTCCCAAAAAAAATAATGACGAGCACGAGCATATGTCTTTTGTAATACTGAATGACCCGTTGTAGATGAGGAGTGAAACTAATTTAAGAACCTAGGCTTGAGTGCCGAGGAGGGTGAGCAAACCAGGTGATCCTCATATTAGAGAATATTATCTTGCCAAGTGTATCTAGTGGGAGGATTAGGGTCCTCCTGAAGACGTTGGATTAATTTTGAATTTGTTTGGTGCATTAGAAACTCTTGGTGCACTTATTCAATCCAATCACAAACTGATAAGGATAAAGAAAAGAGGGAGTTGTCCTCCTCATGTTGTCTTGACAATGCATTTGCTGCTATGTTATCTTTGCCAATTTTGTATATGATTTCATAATCATAACCCAACATTTTTGTTAGCTACTTATTTTTTTCTCGGGATGATAGTCACTGCTCCAAAAAATATTTCAGGCTGTGGTGATTTGTTTTAATTTTAAAATGACGTCCCAAGAGATATGGTTGTCAGGTGTGCACCACATGGATAATGGCCATCATTTCTTTTTCATAAGTAGAGCAGCCCAGATTGCGACCACTCAACTCTTAGCTAGTAAATTCCAAGGTCAACCATCTTGGGTGAGCACTGCACCTATACCTGTGCCGAAAGCATTCGATTCCACCAAAAAGGTTTTGTTGAAGTCAAGAGATACTAGGACATGGGTAGTGCACCTGAACCTCTTTAATTCTGTGAAGGATTTCTCAACAACAAGTGTTCAATGAAATTCATTCTTCTTAAGGAGGTCAATCAAGGGCTTAGCAATTTTTCCATAATGGTTGACAAGTTTCCTATAATAGTCGGTGAGAACAAGAAAACCCCTTAAGAGATTTAAGGTCATTGGGCATGGACATTCTTTCATAGCTTGTATCTTTTTGGGGTCCACTTTTACCCCATCTCTGCTGACAATGTGCCCCATTTATTCCACTTTGTTTGCGCCAAATGAACAATTGGGCTTTTTGACAAAAAATAGATTTTCCTACAACAAGTGAAGGAATTTTTCCACATGAAGAACATGACTATCCTAGGTGTAGATATAAATGAGGATGTCGTCAAAGAAAACCGAGACAAAATTATGAAGCTAAGGTTTCAATAGCTTATTCATGAGACTTTGGAAGGTAGATGGAGCATTGAAAAGGATAAAAGACATGACCAAGAATGCATAATGTCCCTCATGAGTTCTGAAAGTAGTCTTCAAAATATTTGCCTCCTTCATCCGGATTTGGTGATAACCAGAGCAAAGGTATAATTTGGTGAATACACATGCACCTTGTAGTTCATCCAACAAATCGTCAATGATAGGGATGGGAAATTTATCTTTAATGGTCAGTTTATTCAGGGCACATGCACCAAGTACCTTCTTTCTTTAAAACCATCACCACCGGTGAAGAATATGTGCTAGTACTAGGGAGAATTACCTCTGCCTCTAGTAGTTCATGTACCATATTTTCTATTTCATTTTTCTGAGCAAAGGGATATCTATAGGGACGTACATTTGAGGGTTGACTTCCCGAAAGGATAGGGATGCTATGATCATGCTCACCCCTAGAAGGAGGTAAGGCTGTAGCAATCTCAAAAATATTGGGGTACTTGTCCAAGATGAGTTGCAGGCTAGGAGGAACTACCTGAGAGGCATGTTCAGTGACCTGGATGACATTAAATTGAGAAATCAAACCATGGTGGCCTTTCTTCAAGAGTTTTTCCATCCTGTGAGAGCTAATGATTTCAGGAGAGACCTCTTGGAGACCCCTGAGAGTATAGGGGTGAGATTATTGGGTGAAGCTCATATATAATTCTTGATAATCCATTGTTCTCGGCCCCAGAGTGAAAATCCATTCCATGCCTAACACACTATCTGTAGTGTCCCCAAGTCCGAGCCCCGTTGCAGATCATGTTATATGCAAAGAATTGTAAATATGGTCTATAGGCTGGTGAGCCAAGTTTTGAATAAGCTGTAGGCTTACGAGTTTTGTTAGGCCAGGGAGCCTAAGTGCTGAAG
>ML787898.1:340977-354419 GCA_009831015.1 Picea engelmannii | reverse complement strand
TGGGGAAGAAATACCTAAGAGTGCATGAAGCGAGATGACTAGGTCCACAAATTCCATCGGCATGACAATTGGATATTCAATAGGATCACTTGGCTGAGAGACCTCTTCATATGAAACCTCATCTGATGGGATGTCATCATAGGAAGAGGAAGCTGAGGCATTAATCTGGAAGAACTTTTGTTCTCGAAATTTGTGCCTTGGTGCATACTTTTCATCACAATAGTAACAAAGACCTTGCTTGCGATGTTCTTCCATTTTAGCGAGAGAAACCTTTTGGACCTTTAAAGTTTGGGTCAGAGCAGGGGTAGCCCCTAGCCAAGGATGGGTGGTAAATTGAGCCTTCAAGAATGAATCCTGGAGGATGGTATCTTCTTCCTTGGATAATTGAATTGCCTGCAACAAGGTAGTAGGATGATGCATGTTCACATGAGCCTTGATAACTTCTTTTAGACCAATGATAAAAAATTCAAGGTAAAATTCATTAGATAATCCCTCGGTACAGATATCCAACTATTCAAATTCCGTGATGAAGTTTGGGACAGATCCAGTTTGGTGCAACTCAGTGAGTCAGCCCAAAAATTGTGATTCCCTATCAAAACAAGAACGAATTGCTTTGGAGAACATGTTCCAATTGGGAGGTCTTGGATAACATTTCTTATGCCACTACCACCATTGCCAACATTCTTGATCCAAGTAAAACACCCCTACATGGATTTTGGTCTCATCATCTCAAATATCATTAACAAAGAAGTATTGTTCCATTTGAGAAACCCACTTAGCTGGGTTGGAACCATCAAATTTATGCATGGCAACTTTGGGCACCTTATTCTAGGAAGGTGGAGAACTCCAAGGGGAGAAAGAGGACTGAGTATGCTCATAATGAGAACACTAAAGTACTTCTGGGTTTGGATCAACATTCTTAACCCTGAAGAGTTGCACCAATGTGTTAACTTGTTGGTCAAGGGTTGTGGTAAATTCATTGCAGAGGGAATCCATGTCGTCTTCAATTTGTTGTTCTAGGTGGGACATTTTATCCTCCAAGGTTTCTTGGGGCTAAGAGCGAGTGGTAGGCATGGTGAAGGCTTAGGTAGAAACGAAGGTGTCATGATGGAAAAAATGGGCTTAAAAAGGATAGGTACCGGGTTGATCAGGACAAAGAGAGGAATCCAATGGCATAGGTCTCAAGAAAGGCATCCTAGAGGTGGTTGGGTCCGCTGAAAAAAAAAGGCTTAAAATTGAAGGGTACCACTGTGGTCAGAATGGAGAGAGGAATGAAATGGGATAGGTCACAAATAAGGGTGTTGATGGCAAGGTTTCACTCTAATAGATATTGTCTTTTCTTTCTCTGTTCTGTTCCCAAGGGTTAGGGTTTGTAGGGAATATACAGTCAAGGGTTTTCCCTGTGCTATGTCTCTCTTATATACATGCAGGGTCCAATAGTAGTACTCGACCCAATATATCAGGGAACCAACTAAGGAGGCTAGATCGTACCCTTATTCGTACTACCTGACTACCGAGGTACTAGAGAGTGACTTCCCGAGTACTGTTCATGGTGACACTATAATGGTCAGGCGACCAATCAGTTTATCTACGGAGGGTTTCAGGATGCCTAAGATGATCTGTATACATGTACTGTCTGATGCACTACCACTCAAAGGGGTACGAACAAGGGTTGCAAGGGTGGCCAACATATGTGCGCTTAATAACCACTTGTATTTCCTGTGTGTATGACTCCCCGACTGCGGGTTTATGCGTGTAATGAAAAATCTATGTAGCTTAAATACACCGGAATACGTCTCTACCCTGAATTTTTTTATCCCACAAGTCTTGAACTAGAAATCGCTCTGACGCCACTTGCAATATTCTTGATACAATATATTATGAAAAATAGAAAAGATCTAGTAGGAAATGACAAAATAATAATGATATATCTAGAAAAATATCAGAAGAACACTAGAATAATCACCAGGAAGAGAAAATTTATTATGATAGAAATGTTCACTTGCCTCTTCAAGGGGGAGACCTCTAGCAGAGCGAATCTCTAATACAATAATCTCCAAGACAAAATATCCAATTCCTCCTATTCTGATTTATACTAATTCTACCTTCTAAGGAAACTTCTAGAGGAAGATCTTTCTAGGAGCGAACGCATTTATTAGGTCTTCTTACATTGACTTATTCTTCTTTATTTATTAGGCCTTATTAACTAATGTTGGCCTTTATTAAATAGAAAAAATATCCTACTAACTAATGACCCATGGATAGGGGTTAGGATAAGATCCTAACAGAGAGAGAGAGCCAATGAGAGAAAGGTAAAGATAGAGAGAAAGAGGGTTTCAGAGTAAAAAACACTGTAAATAAGTTACAAATGTGAAGAGAATTGTATATTGAACATCCATTGTAGCATAGAGTGCAACCTATATATTTGAATATAATAAAGAAGTCGACCTTTTGTGGACGTATCCCAATGTTGGGTGAACCACGGTAACCCTGTGTAGAAATGTATGCATAGATGTTAATCCATGGTACCTATGTACAATTGTATGTTTAGATGTGTTAATTCAAGGATTTAATGATAATGTATGGTTATATTTGATGTTGTTGATAATATAGTAGTGCGCAGTAACCATGGCTGTATGTTTAACCCCTAAATGATATGAATATATGATTGTGTGCATGTATAATTAAGTAAATATAGATATGACATAGCGGGTTTCCAATCTTTCTTTCGCTGTTTTAGAATCTTGGTTCTTGTAGTTCCCATAAAGATAACTCGGGTGAGACTTCACCTACATGCAGGTGATATTGAAAAGGTTGGTGTCTGTAGGGTTTTATTGGACTAAGTGACTTGAACCCAGGGTCTTGAACCTACCTGTGCATGCATGCCAACAACCCATCTGCGATAAGATCATGAGCTAGGTATATAATAATTGTGACATAGTATTTGGCCTAATGGAAAGAAGCAACACCAATCATAGATTGCATCGCGGAGACTGCTGCACATTTTCTATTTGATAATGTAGTTACATGATTTGGATGCCTATGCAGTCTACTGAGTGATCAGGGGACACACTTCTTGAATAAGACGATTTCAAAATTGACTGAGGAATTTCAAATTCATCATCAGAGTAGTACACCATATCACCCTCAGGCCAATGGGACAATAGAAGCTTTTAATAAAATTATGGAGAATGCTATGACAAAGATATGCAATGTAGGAATGGATGATTGGGACTTGAGTATCCCTACAGTATTATGGGCATATATGAATACAAGTAAAAAGTTGACCAGGCATACACCTTTTAGGTTAGTCTATGGGAAAGAAGAAGTAATGATGATGGAGTTTAATGTGCCTAGCCCGCGCGTTGCAACGATTAATGATATTTCATATTCTTGTACAATAGAAGAAATATTGTCACAATTGCTACAACTTGAGGAAGAATGATTTGTTGTAGGGTTCCATCAACAAATTTAGAAGGAAAGAAAAAAGGCATGGCATGATAGACATATTAAACATAAAAAGTTTCACGTGGGGGACTTAGTATTACTATACTACCACAATTTTATGCAGAATCCAGAAAAGTTTCGAATGCATTGGTTAGGACCATACTTAATTAAGTATTTGACAGAGGTAGGTGTCATGCAGTTGGAAATGTTGAATGGTGAAGTCCTGGGAGGAATGGTGAATGGAATTCAGATGAAAATTTATAGGGATGACCGACTTCCCATGCACTAGGTTGAATTGCGCAAGAACAAATGTACCATAGCAGTGTATTATAGTAGGAAAAAGACAAAAATAAATAAAAAGTAGAAAAATAAAAAGAACATAAAGTAACAAAGTAAAGGCGTGTAAGAACTAGGAAGGACGAAGTGTTAACCTGAGGTCTAAGGCACAAGACTTACACAGACATATGTAAGTGCGTAGAAGAAGTGAGTGTCGAGTAGATGGATGAAACTGCGACAAATAGGGAGATTACACACATAATACAGAAAAGTTGTGTAGAAAAGGAATGACAGGACTGCTAAACACAGTAAAATGTGGCAATGTTGGTTAAAAGTAATTAATGAAAATACATAAAGATGACACATAGTCATAAATGGAAAACGTTTCTAGGGATCGTGACATACTGGTGACACGAGGAAAAAATCCAGTGGTAGATTTGGTAAAAAAACAACATTAAATCACACATTGAGTACACAAATGGTGTATTAGACTATTAGTTCAGGCATGAATATACAAGGACAAGTTTCGAAGGGTTATAAAAGCAGACCAAGGGCTGACAGGGAAAGGTTATTTGCATTCATAAGAACTATGAGAATACATAACAAACCATAAGTGAACCAGAGCCGACACAAAGCAGTTGTAGAGTCGAAAAATGGGAGCATCGGTCGCAAAGAACAATGGCACTACCAAAAGTTGGGACACCGACTACTGCAATGTGAAAGCCATCACTAATGTGACCACTTGTCACACCAGAATTCAAGGAAATGCTTGGAGCTTCGACTTCATAGCTAGAGTTTCCCAGGGATTACATACTGTCGAGAAAGGACACCACAACATAGGTTAGACTGCCCAAGTACACCAATTACCTACTGATTACTCAATAAATACCAGCTGGTTTCATTATTGAAGGGGACCTAATGGAAAAGGTCATTGCTTTGAAGTTTCCAGACCATGGATAATAGATGCACATAAGTTTCCCGAGTTAGTACGGGACAAGTATTTACACACTAAAAATGTACTAGAGACATGTGCAATACTGGTCGATCTATAGAGTTGGGCGGTCGTGCTAGAAAAATAAGGGATATTAAACTTGTCAGAAATTCCACACTTTGGAAAAATTCTAGAAATAAACTCTTGCATTAAGCTGTTATAAAGCTACGTCCACAGAGGTACTTAATGGCTAGATCCACTAGTATCTATCAATACACAATTGATTGCGCAGATAATGGGCTTGTCAACAACAGGGGAGGATCCAACAACAATATTTGCAAATAAGTCTGGGGAGAAGGCATTATATGAAAGTATGAAAGAGAAGTTCAACACCTTTAGAGAGAATCGAGGGTTGGATGTCCTTATCATAAGTGATGATGTAGTTAGATTTTCAACACAAGTATTCGATTGCAAATTACTAAGGAAATGTCGAAAGGATGAGGTGTCGACCGTAGTAATAACAACTTGTTGGCAGCCCAACATATTTTTAACTTTTTATATCAATTAAATTATCTATGTAGATGCCTAACTAGGGGTCATACATTTTTCTTTTCTTCATAAGAATTTTTCGAAATGACAATTGTAAGTTGTCGCTTTTCCCTATTGTTTTTTTCTATGCTTCGTCATGACTGAAAGCATGAAAACTTACGATTGTGTTATCATTCTATTCGAAAAATTTACGAAAGGAAAAATGTCTCTACAATTTATTAAGGAAGCCTTGTTCCTTGCTATGAAGACTATTCTCTTTGTTTCGATTCCTTGAATACCAAACATGCTTGGGGATTGTAAGTTATATCAACAAAAGATTTTTTGATTTAAGCATTGATATGGTTTTTTGTGTGATTCTTGGTCATATGTTTTCTCATCCCTAGGATTTGATTTATAAGTTTCAATCTGCCAAACCTTATGATCGAACCCACTATGTTGCACACTTATTATCATTTTAATGTTCTGGTTGTGGTTGTACTTTATGAGAGGTGGCAATACGATTATAGTTAGATAATCATTTCAAGACTTGGTCTCGGGCTATGCAACGCCCCTCCCATTCATTTCAATTCATTGCATGTCTTTTCGTTATGTATTTTTCCCATACGCCATATACTGTTGATGGTTTTCGGGCCTGGAGTATAGCTCTGCTCTACTCTTACAAACCCTTCATGCTTACAGTGATCTCTTTCTGCCTTCGTGACTGTTGGTCTGTTGAAACCTTATGGCCCTTTTCATCTAAGTAGATCTGAACAACCCTGAAGTTTCACACATTTGTTGTTACTTAGCAGAGTTTAATCCCGTTTTTTCTTACTGGAGACATGATTTTGCGGGAGGGATTCTGAGCAAACCGCTACGAATTAGACAAAAAACTTTAAAACCCATAACCGAAATGAGCTGTTTTATCTTCATGGAGGGTAGTTTATCCATAAAATGGACATTTGCAGATATATGCTTCGACCTTTGAAGGTAATTTGATCAGAATTTCTGTTTCGGTCAAGATAATCGTTTTTTTTTTTTTTTGTTATAGACCTTGCTACAACGCTAGATAAACCCTTGATAGAGAAGCCTCTCAGGTTATCAAATGTCAGGCCTGAATTTTTGTATGAAAACCCTCACACAAGGGAATTTCTCGAATCCCTTTATCAAGCTTGATAAAAAAGAAAAAACCCACAGGAAATAGTGGGAGTGTGTTAACATACAACCATGGGTTCCCTCAATCAACAGTTCTGGACCTGCGGTGTGAAGTCTGTTTATTCTGGATAGAAAAATACTACACTGATATACCTATCCTACATTCACGAGTTAAGGCTCTCACTGATTAGATTGATACCTTAGAAAAAAAAAACCATAGGCTCGAGTTTGTCTTTCAAGGAAAAGAGAAACATATGAAGACTACATGGAATGTAATATTTAAGAATGTTGAGGCTGCAACAACCATAGTAAATTCCAAGATTGTCTGATACGATTTGATCTTACAGTTGGAGGTATGATCCTTTTATCTTAAAATATGATTATTTGTTAAAACTAGATTGCTTTGTTCTTTCAATAAATTGGATTTCATTTACTAAAATAACTAGTTACAAAATCACAAGATTCTGTGGCCAGTTATGTTAATTCGAAATTTGCAAATTAATGGTTGAATATGTATCTAAATATTTCTATTTTTCCTTTTCTTTTCAGGGTATTCAGGATTTCATGGTTACCAATGGGTTTGAAGCATCTTTGAGACTTGCTGGTCATATCTATGATGCATTTTTTGTACAAACAGAAATGAACTTTTTTGAGCTTTAAAGGATTTAGTATGATCTGGGTGGTTACATCCTCCTTTTATTTTTGTAATCAATATCTGATCTCAGAAGGGGAAACAATTATCTTTTCTGAGGCCTTTATAAACCCATTATTTTTGTAATCAAGGGTATCCTAGCTTGGGGCTAAGTGTGAACAACTTATACTCGAATTTGGAGATAACAAGTATTTACTTTTATGCTTTAGCCATTTGTAAATGTTGTTGTTGTCTATAATTTGTTTATCTTGATAATTTGATGACTATTGATAGCTTTCGTCTTCGCAGATTATTATGTCGTCAAGATAGTTTCTTCTCTCACAGTTCACGATTTTATGCTTCAGTTGTATAAAAATAGTGAATGATCATTCAATTCGTATTATAAGGTTTACCTTAAACATATTGATTGATTAAATGCAAGTTGTAACTGTCAGATTTATCTTATGCATTATCACTTGCAGTCTATTATATCACAGTAATTATTTCGCATCCTATCATTTTATCAATTAAATATACCAGTCAATGTACAGTTTGGTGTTTATTCCAAACAGTGTGAAGATGCACAAAAGATTTATCTCGTGGATGGACTGATGTACGATTTATACAAACAGTTGGATGCATACTCTTCAAGTGATTAATAGGTTAGTCTTTTCCTTTTTATTTGCTTGTTTATTATAGAAATTCTTATATGTAGTATAATTTTCACTGTCTACATTTTTCTGTTTGAATAGTACTTTGATATTTGATCTTACAGATGCATATAGATTAAAAACAAACCAAAAAACAAATAGTATTTTTTCTTTCTTTATCTACTTTCATCAAAAGAACCATTATACATTTGATTTTTTTTTATGAGTTCAGATTAAAACTCATTATTTGTATATCTTGTATATATGAATTAGATAAATAGAACTATCATATAAATATTATAAAATAAATTGTATATATATTTAGATGTACATATATATATCAGTGATTGGTAATTAGTGAGTTATTTTGTTTCTTTTATTTATTTTTTCTTTTCCTTTAGGACTTTAGATTGGCTAACGGAGCCATTAAACCCGTTAGAGTGAGTCAATCCAAACATCTTGGGTTAATTAGACAACCATGGACTGGATTCACTCTTCTAGTTGACGAGCGGTCATTTTCGCCCGTCAACACAGCTGCGAAGAAGTGCACATAAGGGGTCCATATGAATTGGGCCATGTTTTTGGTCAATCAGTTTATGATAGATTGCACCGACACCCAGGAGAAAGGCACAAAATTTCACTATGCCTGGCTTATCATACTGATAACATTGGTCGCATAGAAGGAGCCTGACGAGTGCTAGTTTTTGAAAAGATTACAAATAGAATATCCATAGGCACGATATGTTAACTTATGGCATACTGCGCACAAGTGGAGACAACAAGACAACGATGTCACCTTATATGTCTACTTTAGAATGATTTCACACATCATAGAGCACACATCCCGTATCATCGCTAATACTGTGGATAACTATCAGGATATTGTACGCTTCAAAGTAGGGATGCACCACATGTATATCCAAGCTAAAAGAGACCCGACACGCCAGTGGTTGCCAACAAGCTACAAATTGATAGAGGAGGATGTATGCCTTATTTCCAATGACTAGGACAAGGAATGGAAAGTTCCAAGTGAAGAAATAGAGCACCCTAACGAGGAAGAGGAATGAGACAATGTAGATGAAGAACCATATGAGGCACCATGAAATGAATAAGGCAATGATGCAGGGGACACACATGAGACCGTACCACACATAGGGGAAAAGAGGAAAGACAAGGGTAAGGAGACAACAACATTTGCATGCAAGAAGAGGAAATCCCATAGAGTGCCAGTTATCTACACTTTGAAAGATGGTGATATTGATAAAATCGGCCACCAAGTGAGGGATGCCATAGAGGAAGAAGTTCATTAGGTGTTACAGCAACAAGAAGATATGAACAAGAATGTGCAAGATAAATTAACGACATTACAACAACGGTTGGAGGTAATGAGCATATCACCAGAAAGAAGATCCACAAAAGGCCAACCAACAAATGTGGATGGAGAAGCAAGGGATACTACTTCGTACCTACCATAGATCATAGCAGGGCGTCGAACTTTCAAGATATCACCTGAAGTAATAGAGTTCCCTACATGGGAGATGAAGGAACAAACACAAGTACTAAGTCAGTTAGACTTAGTCTTTTTAGAGATACCCATGGAAGCCTTACAAGGCTTGTAGGAAGGGGTGGCACAAGAAATACAATTCCACACAAAATCAATGACAAAGGAATATTTAACCAAGGTAGTGGAAGATAAGGAAGATTTGAAAAAGGTTTATACCAAGGTATTGCAGGAGAAGGATGAGGCCAAACAAAAGGTCGAGAGGGTACAACAACCCATCCAAAATATATATAGGGATATTCCTAAGACACCGATGGTGATAGAAGCCACAATAGAGGAGAAAATATAAAAAATTAGCAAAGTAATTCAAGGATTCCGCAACAGGATTGGAGAGTTGGAAGAACGCACCATACCAGGTACACCAATTGAAAAGAAGGAACAAAGAGACAAAAAAAATATAACCTCAGTCACAAACATTAAGAGTTTCAGTGAGGAGTATGTGAGGCTATGTGAAGAAAGAGGGCGGATTTGGACACAAATGACGACGAATTCAGAGTTGAAGGAAATCGAGGAAAGAGTAAGAAGTCCATAGAAGAAGGCACATAAGACCAATGAAAGCATAAACACTCTGCCACTAGCGGAATGCATGACGACCATCCTTGTGAATAGATAGGTATACAATGAGATAGAGCAGATGAAGGTAGAACAAAATAGTATTGAACAATGATTGGAACCCCTGTAGGATGAAGCACTCAAGATAATAGGGGAATTGGCAGTGGTGCATGGAATGGTGAAGAAAACTGAGAAAGAATGCAAGGAGAAGGTTGTGACACTAACGACATAGGCTGTAGAAGAAATCTTGGAGATGGAGGCTAAGGCAAAGAAAGAAGTCGCTAAAGCCAAAGAGAGATTGCAAAATTTTATGGATTCATGGAAGGGAGCGAGACAACAATCCAGAGTGGCTCGAGACGATCCATGTGTGAGTGTTGGGGGCCTCTTTGACATGCATTTTGGATCCAATTCTGAGAAATATCCTAAGGGTCAAGGAGTGCATTGTAAATTCACATTCACGATTGGAGTGCACAATAAAGGAACATTTAGGATCATAGTGCACAGTAAAAGCACATTAGTGGCACATAAGAAGATAAAGCAAGAATATTAAGCAAGGAAATAAAGCAAGGGAATAAAGTAAGGAAACAAAGAAAGGGAATAAATCAAGGAAATAAAGCAAGGAGATAAAGTAGGAAAAACAACATGCAGACAAAAAGGAAGGAAAAAAAACATGCAGGTGCAAAGGAAGGAAAAACACGCACAATCTATGTGTTTTCATGAGTTGTAATGAGTCATAATGAGTTTTCATAGGGTTTTTGGATAAGCTAGTAGGGTTTTGAGCCCTAAACTCTGTGTATAAATATGTAATGTGTTGGGAAGAATGAGGTTGGTTGATGGGTTTGTAGAGGCAAAGAAAATAGGTTGAGAATGAGAGGGAGTCTGTGTCTAAAGGTTTAAGGGAGATTTTGCAGAGAGAGGCTTGCATTGCAGAGCAACTAGGTAGGATGCAGAATGATATCATGATGTATCTATTGTAAGCGCAATGCACAATCCTGAGATGATTGCACAAAGAATAATAAAGAAGCTAGTTGTTGTGGACGTAGCCCAAGGATTGGGTGAACCACATTAAATTTTGTTTTTGGATGTGTCTTTTTATGTGATCGTTCATGGATTTTCTATTTATGCATGATTAGATCTAGCTCTGAGTAATGCACATTAATTATGAATGTTCGAGTGAATGTTGTATGTTGCAATCTGTGTTATAATGGTGTTGTATAATTGAGTTTACCAATTAATCAAGGGATAAGAGACACATAATATTGTGCACATGGTATATAAGTATCAATGAACATGTTGAACTCATATCCCCTTATCCCTATAGAAACTTGGTTCATACAGTCCTAGTAGATACCTCGAGTGAGACTTCATTTGCATGTAGGTGATGCTGAAAGGGCCGATATCTGAAGGGTTTTGTTGGTTAGATAACTTGAACCTAGAGTCTTATAATTACGTGCCAACAATCACTAAGGCACAAATCCTAAGATGAGTCAATAAGTTGTCACTTCACTATGAATGACATGCATAACACTAGTAATTTAATTATTCACATTGGGCATGAAAATATGGGAGGAATCTCGTAGCCAAAACCTATGAAATAATGTGTTACTTTGAGTAACCTGCCAAGTTATTAATAATTTCCTATTACATGTTCTCCCACGGCATAAGTGTGAGGAAGGATCTCAATGTTTAACTTAACCTATTGCTTGACACATGTGTCAGATTCACTTTCTCGTGAAGTATTCCTTAGTACTATATAACTTTCCTTAAGTATAATAATCAATTTATAATTTTAAATGCAAAGTGAGTTTGAAATGTTAACCTCTCACTCTTGTTTCAAAAGTCTTAACCTATGATAAATATGAGTGTTTTGTTGAAACTAATGAAGTTACTCTTAATAATGGTTGTTTATTTCATCCTAGTTGACAACATGAACCAACTATATATTTATTAGATGTGAAGTGAGTGCATGTGTGTTATTTAATGGAGAGAAATGAAATTGAAAGTGTTGTGAAGTAAAATGCTTAATTTAAAAATCAAAGTGAAAAGGAAAAAAAAAACTTTTTTATTTGCTTTTGATTCACAAATCCAAAAAGTGCAAGGAAAAGAGCATATGTAAATGGGTAATATGCACCCCACACCAAGATAATAAATAAAACTACTCAACATACTCAAGTACTAACAACACTACGTAATATAACACTATCCAATTTGAACAAAAAGTAAAGATAAATATAAATGAACAAATTCAATTAATAATTGTTTAATTAATCTTGAATGGTTAAATTTGCAAGATTCAACACCCAAGGAAAAAAAATTGGTTCTAAACTCAGGAATGAAATTTAAAAAGAAATTATCTACAACAAAGCTATATTTTAAAAATGATTGCATAGGAATAGCCCTATTCGCATAGTGCAATTTGCACAAGTGGCCATGCTGATATGTGGCGTGCTTAAGTGAATCATGAGACTATGTAAACCATACCTCATGCAATAGTGAATAAATGATGCGAACTAAAAGATAAGAAACATGTTGGGCTCTTAACAAGAGTTGGGAAAAAGTACCATCTCCACTACAATGGTGAGTGATGAATGAGAATAGAAAGTCTCAAATCCAATCAACGAAATCAAATTAATTGATTTTTCTCCAGCGAAATCATTATTTTGCTCTCGTATTTTTCAACGAAAGAATTGATTGATTTTTCTCTAGTGAGGTCATTATTTTGCTCTCGTATTTTTGTGCCATTGTTGAACAAACACACTCATTAAATAAGTTGGATAAAATAAAAGATAAGGGATGTGATTAACTAAAACAAACACGATTAGTTTTCCAACTCATTAAATAAGTTGGATAAAATAAAAGATGAGTGATGGGAATAAATAAAGCAAACAAGATTACTTTTCCAAAAAATATAATGAGCAAAAATGAAGTAGAATAAGAAAGCATACTTTGAGGAGAGATTTATTATGAGTTTTTTTCCAATAAATATAATAAACAAAAATGAAGTAGAATAAGGAAGCATACTTTGAGGGGAGATTCATTATGAGTTTTTTCATGATGTGTTGTAGATAAAGGTGGATCTACATGAAGAGACCTGCTCTTACATCTTAGATACAATGTCAACAATGATCCAAAGCTATAAATATTTAATAAACTTATATGATTAAATGGCTAAAATACTCTTATAAGAAAAGACAAACATATCATTTAAGTTAAGTTTTTTTTATTAGTGAGAGGAAATTGAGTACTTTGTATTTAGATTAAAAGAAGAACTTATTTTCAAACAATGAAAGATATCACTCTCAGAAGTCATGGATATGACCTCTAATTTTTCTCTTAGATGGGTTCTTTCTTTACTGAGATCCATGA
This sequence comes from Picea engelmannii, assembly GCA_009831015.1. Classification (NCBI taxonomy): domain Eukaryota; kingdom Viridiplantae; phylum Streptophyta; class Pinopsida; order Pinales; family Pinaceae; genus Picea; species Picea engelmannii. Next base: position 341,325 of record ML787898.1, on the reverse strand, counting down.
CCTCTAATCTTTCTCTTAGATGGGTTCTTTCTTTACTGAGATTCTATCATTGGACATTGGTATGTGAGTGATTTGAAAATCTCTTCTCTGCATACCATGGATAGTGAAGAATATATTTGAGCACCACTACTCTAAAAGCATAATGAAGGTGATTGTAGCAAGGGCTTACAATCCTTGTCGAAACTCTAGTAGTGTAAACTTGCATTCATTAAAAAATTTTAATTCCATAGAGGATGCATATATTTATAAGTGGTTTTCCTAGAGGAGAATATGGAAAGTGGAGATGTTTGCTAAACCTTTCTCCATTCAATTTCCTTAGATAACCCAAGTACTCCATATTAACTACTC
>ML787898.1:321072-335762 GCA_009831015.1 Picea engelmannii | reverse complement strand
CCCTTCATGGATAAATATGCCTTTCTTCACGGGGTTGTGTTTTAGTTCCATGGTTTATGCTATTTGGTGACTTCAGTGTAAAACACTTCATCAATGTAAGTATGAAAAAATGACATGACAACAACTTCTTTTCTCTTGGCTTATTCATTGTAATATAGTGTTTCTCAAATTGATTGGTTGCATCCAACCCCTAGGGTAATAATAGAGAAAACATTTTCTCTATAACCCCTAGGGGATAACAGAGAAAATGTTTAGGGGTGGGGGGAATAATAGAGAAAATGTTTTCTCTATTATTCCCCCCACCCATTTTATCTATTACTCCCCAACCCTTTGGGGTAGGGGGATAATAGAGAAAATGTTTTCTCTATTATTCCCCTCACCCATTTTATCTATTATTACCCCACCCACACCCTCATAGGGGTGGGGGGAATAACAAAGAAAATGTTTTCTCTATTATTCCCCCATATGAGGGTGGGGGGAATAATAAAGAAAAAGTACAAATGATTTTTTATAATATCCCCAAGTTTATAGAGAAGAGGAATTGTTATTTCATTTGACCTCTATTATGTAATGTGTAGAGTTTTTCTTTTACACAAGCCTTACACTTCCAACCCCCATATTTTAGATCCATTACTTGAATTTGTTATCAATTTGGTTACTTCAATTTCCCAATTATCATTGGCTTTGTAGTCCAAAGCTAACAACTGTTGATAAGGAGTTAGACATTCACTAAGATGGAAAGAATCATAATAAATAGAGTTTAAAATTCACTCATAATCATTAGTGTAGGAGACATTATTACACACACAAACGAAACTCTATTGAATAATTGAATTATTTACAATAGATTGAATCCATTATATAGAGTTTACATGTTGTTATCGTATCAAACTTATCCCAATATAGAAGGAGAGGTTGTGAAAATATCTCAACTACACACCGAACGAGGAGACTAAGTTGGAGAAGATCTCTCACAACCAACTAGATCTACAACAACCTCCTAAATAATATAATCAAACAACTTACATTAGAGATAAACTCTACATTACAATAAACATTACGAAAACACACCACGAGCTTAATAGAATGATGAATAATCCCATATTTATCACAAGACAGGTAGGAGTTAATCACTCCAACACCCTCCCTTAACGAGTACTTGTCTTGATCTCTGTCAAGTAAGGTATTTATCAGCATATCTAACCATTTTGAAATCTAGCAAATGACGAATTCCATCAAGATGTCTCGTAACCCTCGTAAGGTGTAGCTCTTGAGTTGAATTCCCAAGTTCCTAGATTCCACCTCCCCAAACTCCTGAATCATGAATCTCCCAAAGTCAGTTGATGGACAACAATATATATGCATGCCTCATAATCTCACTAGTAGATGACAATCAACATGCATGTCTCAACAAATAATGAGGGATCATTCCCGAGATCCACAATTGTTGAACTAATTGGACAACCATCCATGATGAGATTTTAACATGCACTTGATCCCTTCTAACTTTGGAAATACCATTGCTTTTGACCAAGAAATCAATTCCTTGTTTAACTGGAAAGACTAACAATTGGTGATCCTATGGACATACTTCCCTCTACCGAGACACCTAGGTACCCAACCATGATGCTCGCCAGTTCTCTAGGAAAATAGTCTAGATATGGAATGTATCCGAGTCAATATTACAAGACATTTCATTGCATCATAACCTCTTTCATTTGATTTTGGAGATTCATCATCATCATTTATTTCACAAAAGGATAAATCTAGAAATAAACAAACAAAATATCATCACAGAAAAAAAATAAAAAACTTAGGATCACATGCTCAACAATCTACTCTTACCTATGATAAACTACTCTTCCACATTAATCTACTCGTATAGTATATTACCCTCACATCTCTTTCATATTCCTAGCCCTACCGTGAGGGAATTAAGCCCATACCTGATAAAATACGAGAGATGAGACATTTTTACACACACAAACACAATTCTATTGAATAATTGAATTATTTACAGTAGATTGTGACTCCATTACATAGAGTTCACAAGTTGTTATCAAATCTAACTTATTCCCAATATAGAAGGAGAGGTTGAGAGAATATCTCAACTACACACCAAAATAGGAGACTAAGTTAGAAAATATGTGTCACGACAAACTAGATCTACAATAACACCAAATTAGGTGACTAAGTTAGAAAATATTTGTCACAACCAACTAGATCTATAACAACCTCCTAAATAATAGAATCGAACAACTTAAGTAGAGATAAACTCTACATTACAATAAACATTACAATAGTACACTACAATTTTAATAGTGTGATTATATCATGCATGAAAAAAGAAACTTAGCATTATTCAATGGTTTAAAGCTTTATTACAAATTTGTTGAATTTTTTTTACAACTAATTTAGAAAATATTAAATATCTTAGTTCCCACCTTCAACTTTCCCCATAGTTAACACAATACAGCCTGAAAACACAACTCTATTATTACCCTAATTAGATCAATAAGACAACATCCATCTCACTGTTAGATTAGTAGAAACATGTCCAACACAGATATAATTCACTTAACCCACTAATTCATTTTTTATACCTTCTACACCACCTTGATGCACCTATAATTTCTAACTAGTTCTTTGAATTCAATGTCCACCATTCACTTTAATGAAGCACCCATATTTCATTTTGAGCCAATTTTTGACTTGACATTCATTATTGCACATATCAACAATGACAAACATGGTTGCTTTAAATCGAAGTTTTAAGTGCTGAATTTTAAACATGCATATCATTCCATGCATTTCACTCCACTAGTGACATTATGATTTAATTGGTCCAGTGAAGATGAGTAAAGATGCATATCATTCCATGCATTTCATTCTACTAGTGACATTATGATTTAATTGGTCCGTGAGATTATGATTTGATTGGTTAAATCATTTATGAATGTTGAAATATAATCATTTCGTTTTTAATGATCTATATAGTTTAAATGTTCTAAGTTTTTTTTATCATTTTTAATTATATTTTGCCAAAATTAAGTTAGAAATTGTTCAAACTATCATCCAATTTTTATAATATTTTAAACCAACAATTTAAATAGATTTCACCAACAATTATATCACCTAAATATAAATAATTGATATTATAAAAATATTTATTTTTTAATTAAACTGAATTGAATTAAATGTTACTTCTAATCTCATAACTTTGAATTGAATGTTACTTCTAATCTCATAATCTCTCCGATTGTGAAATATCACTTTCACTTGCAATGGTTAACCTCTTAATATGTGAGTAAAATATTGCATAGATAAAAAATAAAAAAAAACCAAAAAACAAACAAACAAACAAAAAAACTTAAACTTGTAATTTTGTAGAACAACGCAGTACAGTTTGACCACAGAAAATAATCTGAACAGGCTTCAAAGTCTTGATATGATTAATATTATGATGGAAGATGATGATATATCTTATTACTATGTCTTATGATTTTTTTTTATATATAACCAATAATGACGTGGTAAGTTTTTTTAAAAATGTAATCGACAGAATATGATTGGCTTGGATAACCATATCAGATTTTAATGTGTTGATATGGTTAAGATGATATATCTTATTAGTATGTATTATGACTATATATATAACCAATAATGACATCTGAAGTTTTTTTCCAAAATATAATGGATCGAATATGATTTGTTTGGAGAACCATATCAGATTGGCTTAGAGAACCGTGTCAGATTTTAATGTATTGATATGGTCTATATCAAATTTTAATGTATTGATATGGTCTAATGGTTAAGATGATATATCTTATTATTATGTTTTATGACTTTTTATATATAACTAATAATGATATGGGAGGTTCTTTTCCAGAATGTAATTTACGGAATATGAATGGTTTGGACAACCATATCAAATTTTAATATGTTGATATGGTTTAATGGTTAAAAAGATATATCTTATGACTCTTTATATATATAACAACTAATAATGATATGTGAAGTTTTTTTTCCAAAATGTAATTGACTGAATATGATTGGCTTGGAGAACCATATCAGATTTTAATGTGTTGATATGGTTTGATGGTTAAGATAATACATCTTATTACTATGTGTTATGACTTTCTTTATATATATATATATATAATTAGTAATGGGAAGTTTTTTTCCAAAATGTAATTGATCGAATATGATTGGTTTAGAGAACCATATCAGTTTTTAATGTGTTGATATGGTCTAATGGTTACATGTTCAGAATCTTGTTGGGTAATTATGGTAGATAGTGAGTGTTGGTTGGATCCTTCACTTTTTTTTGTTTATCTTTTTTTTTTAATTGTAGATTTTTTTTTGTGTGTTTATTTTTTTTATTGTAGATTTTTTTTTAATTGTAAACAAGATATTCACAAGATTTAAACAAAGTTCACAAGATTTAAACAAAGGGACTAACTATACTATCTTCATTACAAACCTTGAAAACTACTCAACTATGTTGTTATCATGTAGTTGGTGTTATTTATAATAAATGGTCCATCCCACATACCTGCCTGTTATGATAAAGTCAACCTTACATCCATGGGTGTTTCTCATTAGAATCTTACCCGTTCATATTGCTTACAATATAAATACTGCTTACCATTTATTTACATGTTCTGGTTCATCGTGTTTGTTTTCCAAAATAATTTTTTTTTGGTAGTTGAGTGTTTTTTTTATTTGTTCTTTCTTGTTAGGTTTGAGTTATATTCTCTCTGTTTCTGTTTTTAATGATAGAACTGGTGTAATTTAAATATTCTAAATTTTTTTTAGTGCTTTAGATATTTAGAAGAATAATTAAAATAGCAAATTTTAATAATTGAAATTSTATATTTAAAATGYCAAAAAAAATTCAAAAACACTATTTAAATAATAAAAAATTAAAATTTGATAAACAATTAAATTYCCATWTTCMTATGATAATTGCTTAAAAAATATAAAACATTTAAGCTAAGTAAAACAAAAACGATTACAACTTAAAACAAAAACGATTACAATTGTTGAAAATTAATAACGTTGCTTTTTGCAACTACAATCGAAATTTGTATCCGTTCTATGTTGGTCAATAGCAATACGTTTCTCTGTTCAGGTTTACCTACTCAATTTGACTTGTTCTTAACAGCCATTCTATGCATTAACCTAACCATAGTCGTTACATCAATTATTTTATTGAGATGGTGATGGCATTCAAGTTTCATGCATGAGTTATCGCGACATGGTCATTGCATTCATGATGAGGCCGACTGTATTAAAGAGACCGTTGACTAATATTTGTATCCTTTTTTTCAACCCGAAAAAATTTCTCTTTATATTCAAAAACAAAAGGATATAATATAAAAATGTATATTCAATAGCCATTTCAAAATCAAATCATAATTCTTACGATGAAAGCGATTTTCTTTTCACAACTTGATAAAGATAACATTCTGTCCATTCTACAGATGATTTTAGGGGCTACATTTCGCTCATGGGCTAATTTTCCATGGTTTTTCCAAAAACGAGATTTTCTATTTTAAAAATGATTCGTCCAAATTCTATAGGATAAAATTATTTTACCTTAAAAATCACAATTTTTTTATAAAAACTATATAAAATACTTAGAAAATTGAATATTTTTACAAAAATATCGCCAAACTTTTATAGTTGACATATGAAAGATTAGTAAGATTCGCCAAGGTTTCTACATTTTAAAATAAATTTCCATCCTTAAAATCATCCCTGGGACTCCATTCCCATAAAACTTCCTATTTTGGATCTATAAGTTTATCAACAACAAAACAAAATAGATATCAGAAATCTGTTTTTTGTGACCACTTCTTCATAAGGGGCCCTCGTTGTCGTCTTCTCACTAAGAATATTGTAATTGGTCCAGGGGCCTTTTTTGACAAGGTGTCCGCGTTTTTATTGTCTTCTTTGTAGATGTGCGAGAAGGAAAGACTCTTTATGTGTTTTGATGCTTCTTGTGTTCTTTCTTTCAGCACTCCAGTGCTGTCCCCTAGGCTCAGCCTACCCATTGAACTAGTCAATAATGACTTTGGAGTCACCAAGTAACACCAGCTCATTTATGTCCAGTCTTTGTGCCAATATGAATGATGCCCACGCCCCCATAAGTTTCGCCTTGTATTAGTGACATGCCCACAATTGAGGGTCCAACGGATAAAGGAATGACAATTTAAGAGGATTTACCCCTCGGCCAACAGAGATTGCCTCCTTGTTGTGCAGCTCAGTCAAACAAGGCTATGGATCTGTTAATCGAAAGAGTTATTTTAGTTCTGCGAATGAGCAGGTCTTTTGCTTGAAGTCCAAGAATGGCCACCTCTGCTAAAATATTGTTTACCACCCGAGAATCTAAGGAAGCCTCTCTTCAAAAAGAGTTGCGTTTCTAGAACTCCAAATGTTCCAACAAAGAAAGACTGACATCGTAGGATAGTTTTTGTTGGAAGATAGCCAAGTGCTGAAACAATGGCTCACCCAGGACTAATATTTGTATCCCTGCCATGTTAGATGTTGCACATTCACATGGAATGTATTAAATGAGAATAAAAATAAAATAATGAGCACAATTTATGTATTTATTTTGTTTTGGTTTATTTTGTTTTTTTTGGTATGAAATGTTATGAAACTTTAGTTTAGTTTGTAAGTTATTAATTCATTTATAATTGTAATTAAGTTATAATTTAATTGATTGTAATTGTTCATGATTTATTATATTTAGATTATTTTTTTTATTTATAAATTTATGGAAGACAATAGCCAATACAAACTTTGAAGTTTTTTAAAATTGAGAAAAGTAATGAAAAAAATCTTCAAGGTCTTCAGAATTTCATACATTTATATTTTAATTTTAATCTATTTTTAAGGTCACGACCAAGCCAGCACACCAAATTGGTGTATGAGACCCCCTTGTTTGTGGGACAAGGGATCCCCCTCCGCCCAACGATTTGACTGGTAAAGTCTACGAAGGTATACATACCCTACCCCCCTCTGGATTTGAACCTGTGACCTCTTAAGAGGAAACACATGTTCTTAACCATTAGGCCCACTCAGGCTGTATTAACTTACCTTTTTAAGCATTTTCAATAAACCTTACCTTTTTAAGCATTTTCAATTAACTTTACCTTTTTGCACAACTCCTTGTAATAAAATATCAATTCCTCTAATCATATGTCACTTAATCTAAACTTGTGAAATTAGTTCTTTTCTTTACATTAATTGTGTGCTTTCCTAAATCCTTTTAACAATAATATTAATATGAAAAACCAACCTAGATCCATTTAACTCTAGATCTATCAAGTGCCAATAGGGATCAAATCACTAGAGGTGCAAATCTTTAACCTTTCCTCAAGTTTTTCACTCTAAAAAATGTTTGCACCTCGAGAGATTTGATCCCTCTTGACACTTGATAGATTCAGAGTTAAATGGATCATACAAAAAACACCTTCATTCAATAAACCTTTTTTCCCAACTCCTTGTGATAAAATATCAATCCCTTACTTCAACCATACCTCAATTCCTGGAGGTGCAAACCTTTAACCTTTCCTCAAGTTTTGCACTCTAAAAAATGTTTGCACCTAGAGAGATTTGATCCCTCTTGACACTCGATAGATTTATAGTTAAATTGATCTAGGATGGTTGTTATATAATAATAATAATAATAATATTCTATTTTTGAGGTCACAACCAAGCCAAACACCAAATTAACCCCCTTGTTTGTGGGACAAGGGACCTCCTCTGCCCAACGATTTAACTAGTAAAGTCTATGGAGGTATACATACCCTACCCTCCTCTAGATTTGAACTTCTGACCTCTTAGGAAGATACACACGTTCTTAACCATTAGACCCCCCCCTTCCCCCCCCCCAACACACACATATATTAGAACTCTTCCTCCCAAAAAACATAAATATATGCATTCCTGTGTAAATATAAATACATAAGCACTCTGGTCCCCCAAAACCATAAATTATTAGGCACTTCGACACCCTAAAATCATAAATACCTAGGTGCTCCATCCCCAAAACATAGATACATAGGAACCATGGCCCAAACCATATATATAAACCACTGACATTCTCCTACAACTATCCCGATTTCCACTTTCTCTCTTCCTCTTGACCTTCCCAACCTAAGGAATGTACCCCTTCACTGCTCTCTATCCATTGGGTGTTCCATTCGTTTACCAGGGTTGACCCACCAAATGTGCCCCCTTCATTGTTCTTAGTTCATTGGGTTGCACCATTCGTTTACCAGGGTCTCTCTGGCACAAGTTACTAGGATTCTCACTACTGGGATCTCAAGGGACTTATTAATAGGAATAACTACTAGGAAATATCCAACAACAACCTTGCTATTATAGTGCAACTCACACAATATTTCACTCTTCAGGCCTGACAACATGGTTCTTCGACAATGCAACTCCCATGCATGAGTTCACTCTTCAAGATTGATAACCTGGTTCTTCTGCAAGCTTGACAACTTGCTTCTTCTTGCTATTCTCACCTTCTAATCTCAAACATCCCTTTCATTGTTATACAGTTCCTCAAGCGATCCATCATTTTCCAAGGTGTTCTTACACAGACGAATGTCAAGTTGTTGCTAGAATTCCACTAGCAATATGTAACTTGTGGTAATAATCCCATCTGCATCATATGCATACATTCAATATGAGACATCGCCATACAATTTTCAAATATACAATTTTCAAATCTGTTTTACAAAGGATAACAAAATTTCCCAAACATGAGTTTTATGCTCATAATTGTTTGGATCTTGCAGCAGTAGATATTAGTCTTCCATATGGGCTTACATCCTTTCCATATCGAATACAATTCTCCCTGCATATTCTCAACTTCCATACAACCAAAAAAATGGTTAGCATATCATAACAATTTTCAATTACTAATTTCTCAAATCATACAGAAATACAAAATTTCCCAGGCATGCGATTTCTTCTCATTATGTTTGGCCCTTGCAACTGTAGATATCAATATTCCCTATGGGATTACATCATTTCCATATCCAAGACTACTCTAGTTACAATTTCTCAACTTTTTTGTAGCCAAAACGATTGTTATCACTCATGCACATTTTTAGGAGTTCATGAAATTATCTCAGAATTGTAATTTACCAACAATTCAATCATTTCCAACTATTATTCACATTAAAAATGGAATTCAACCATTAATCATTTATATAGAATGAAACTATCATTCACTGTAAATGCATTATCAACACATCAAGCTTTTCATAATGCAATAAAACTTTACCAATAAATAAAACCAATGTGCCAATAATCATGGACACATCTACACAATGCATCCTTGCATTGATTCTAGAATACCATGTATGTTTATGTCATCTATTCCACCATGTGAGTTGGAAGGTATGGCCCACACCTCAACAAATCCTCCAAACTCTTCCCCAATTACCTATATGATCATTTGGATACCTTCATCTTCTACCCATACACAACACCAGGAATATAATTCTCTTAGTGTTCTCCTGTTTCGACAAAGAGGTTGTAGTCCAAACATCGATTATACAGGGGAATGCCATTATGCACTTGTATGGTGCTATAGTCTTTCCATTTCCAACTTCAACATGGCCATATCTAATTTCATTCATTGCTACAACATGAGTAATGTCTCTTGACTTGACTTGGTTACGATCTCATAGCCAATAAACATAATATGAAAGTAAATTTCTATATAAATGCATTCAAACATCAATAAGATATTCACGTTCAATGTTTTCTTCCTTTACAACAATTTCAAATATTTGAACTTTAACTGAGGGAATTCTTACCTCAATTCCCTTCATCATTTTATGCAATATAGGGAGCCAAATGCATACCTACATGGCCATTATCAATTACTTGATGCAACCTAATCCTTTGACATTTTGTAGAAGCTTTCCAGCTCCCTTCACCAATTCTATTGGTCAACACTCTTACCATCCTCATTTGTCTTCATATGGATGGATTTTAATAACATCATCAACATCATTCTCAACCATTCTATAACATTTTTCCTAGATACACAATCGATTATTAATCTTATTTAAATATCACAACATCATTAATTCATTCATATATATATATATATATATATATATATATATATATATATATATATATATATATATAGACTACTCTTAATTTATACTCATGCCACACACATGGTCAAGTATGCCCACATGTACAAATACACATCAATATGCCCTAATCATTATTCTCATCATGCCTATTTCATGTACATGCATTCTATTCTTATTGTATGCATCATGCATCAACTATATCATGTACTCCAATGCATATTTGTTTTAGATTTAGTTATTTATTTTTTTGTTGTAGATGGTTGTCCTTGAATTCCTGTAGAATCTTGTTTCCCTGTCGACTATCATTATGCTCAATTGTGTGCCACTGGCCTTTATTATAAACCTTCCATCCAAGCCCCACTTAGCCATCCTACATCTCCAACCACTAGATACACTAGTGCTTCCATCTCACAACTACTTCCTTTATGCAAAGAATCTTGTCCCAACATTTTGGCTAAAATGATCAATATCCATAGTGTTGTAACATGCTCTATTCTAGATGAATATTAACATTGCAATTTAGTTAACCACTCCCCATCTCCTTGACCAAACCAGTCTTGAAATACCATTCTCATTAGTTGGCATTTAAACATTCTGAAATATTTCTTTTATCTCATGTTTCTAATACACTTTTCCATCCATGGATTTGAAAATTTTTAAATACCTATTTTCACTTCATTGATTGATTCATTGTGAAGCACTACTTTTCCATTCAAGACCACTCTGCTCCAATTGAAATGCTACACTCCTCCATTCTCACTTGTACCATTGTTTTGTTGTGCACTCTGATAATTGTGNTTTTAAATACCTATTTTCACTTCATTGATTGATTCATTGTGAAGCACTACTTTTCCATTCAAGACCACTCTGCTCCAATTGAAATGCTACACTCCTCCATTCTCACTTGTACCATTGTTTTGTTGTGCACTCTGATAATTGTGACAACTTTACTTCTTTGGGTACTTTGGACAAAATTTCTAGATCATTTCTAACAATCCTTCTTCCTGCATTCTTATACTTTCACATGATATCCTTTTTCCTTCTCTTATAACAAGTTTGTAGCCTTCCTTATATTTCTACCTTCGAGGCTACAAAGTTATCCTTAACTCATCGTGCATGCAATGGAATTCTTCACCTATTGGATTCATACCTTATGTGATAACCTTTGTTGATTCCCCTTTGAAATCTATTCAAACTCTGTAGTAGTCGAATACTAATATTCCTCTGCTCTTGCTAAGTCCTTTGTCAAATTACATCACCTACACTGCACTTCTATTTTCATATCTTTGATCCTTCAACCAATTGTACAAGATTGACCTGCTTCCCTGTCTTATGGACCCTGGAATTAATCTAGAATAGAACTAAACAATGCTCAATTTTGGAATCTTATCCTCTTGCTATAAATCCTTTTCACACAACACTCTCTGCAGAGTGCTCTTCTACTTATTAACAATTCCCTGTTAGTAAGTTCAACCTCTCTTTATTTTTCAAAATATTTCACTCCAAGTGTTGCCTATAGAATTATGCATAAGAAATATCCTGAGCATCTACACTCTTCCTTAAACAACAATCACCTTCGACACTCACCTCTATAGTCGAGGAAATTTTCTCCAAACTTTGACACTATTTGGAAAAATCTTCACATTTAGTAATTACGTGGTTCATGGAATTCCAATTCCACTTCTTCTTCAAAATTTATGGAGGAACCCAATCCTACCTTGGATAAATTAAAAATTCTATCATATTGTCCTATGTATTACCTATCCAATGACCATACTCATGCTTCAATCTTATTTACAAGCTCAAAATTTATGGCTTCATGAAATTCCATTCTACTCAATGGTGTGCTTCAAGTCCATCAAAAACCTTCCTTCTGATTCCTTAAGAATCCTTCAGCTCAAAACTAAATTTTGAGTGGATATCCAGATTATCCTATCCGATATATTTCCAATGACTACTTTCTTAGTCAATTCTTATCTCTTAGCAGCAAGTGATAGGCAATTGAATATTTCCCATTTACCCCTTTGGTGCACCTTTCTCCCTAGTGAAAACAATCTTAAACACTAACTTTTTCCACTTACAAAGGTAAATATATTGATAACCAAAACATTTTTTCTACATGATATATATAACACTACGAACAATTAACTCAAAACAACTCTCATATTGTCAAACTAATTCTCCACTAAAAAACTACAACAATTTGGAAATGACATCTTTGCCCCTTTGCACTTTCTCCTGGCTTAGTAATTTTATCCTTGTTCACGCATCCCTACACCAATTCCTTTGGAATTTTGGCAGAATCTCAATTGGGTATGCTCATTACTACCTTTTGAATGATCTATCACAATTTCATCCTTAACCGAGCTCCAGATTGTTAGTTATGGCCCGTAGAAGTTTTGTTTGTTTTACTTTTTTATTCATGTATGCTACTATATGCTACATGTGTATTCTTTTTCTTCCTACACATTTTTACATACCCATATTCTGAATTTGGATCCATAGTTGTCTTTTTTGGTTGATAATATTTCCATAGAATACTCCTATGCCCCAAACATACTTTTGAGCAAAGAGTTATGCCCTCTGGAAGTAAATCGGTGCCAAAATTTTATCTTGACTGTTTTGGCTGTAACTTTCTCATATGAGCTCCATTTTTCATCTGGGATAGATCATTGGAAATATCTCTCCGAGTCCTTTTATTTGAGCTGCAAAAACAAAGTGTACCTTGCTACACTCTATTTCCATGGATTTTAATTTCCTAAAAATGTCATTTAGGGCCTCAAAATCGCCCCACACGTTTGTGACCTTCAAAAACCTAAAAATTTCATAGAAAAATGATTGTTTTTCGGTTATAACATCTTCTTAAATATGAGCCGTCAATCGCAAATTGGGTGAAATATTAGCTATTTATCCATTAATAATTTCCCAAACTCCACGAATCAATTCCCACCGTCGATCGACAACTTATAACAATCTAGACCATTGATTCGAGCTCCATCGACGATTAGTAGATCAACAATTCTCTTTGGAAAATCGAAATTGCTTGTGAATATCCCTGATGCTCGAACATAGGCCATCAACCATTGGTCATTTCCCTTGAAAACCTCTTACAACACAACGCTAATCGAGTCGACCTGAACATCGACCATCGACCATCGACCATCGACAATTTTCATTGGCGAATGAAAACTCCTTTCCAATTCGGCCAACCTGACCATAAACCAACCTAATCATCGGCCATCGACCATCAACAATCATTGTTGGATGATGAAAACACTTCTCCACTTCGAACGACCCGAACATCGACCTTCAACCACTTCTTGATTGATGTGGCAACTATGCTGACATGGAATGACACGTCATCCTAAGGTGTCAACTTTGCTGATGTGGCATGACATGTCATCACCCTCTTTTCTTCATCATCCATTTTCTCGTGGGTGAACTTAATACCTTTCCAATTCTCACGAAACCCGACCATTATACATTGACCATCAACGCTTTCTCTTGCTCGATAGAGAACACTTTGCTAAATCGGCTGAACCGACCATCGATTGTCGGTGATTTTTGTCAGCGATTGAAACACTTTTCTGATTCTACCGATGCCCAACCATTGACCATCGACGATTGTCAATTTTTGTTGGAGAACAAAAAACTTCGCCGCATCCAGTTGACCTAACCATTTACTGTCAATTATTTCCTTTGGCCAAATCCACCACATAAATTTTTTTTGGCCAAATCCCTGATGAATTTGGACTGTCGATCTATCATTCAAAAATGATCTCGGTCGTTGACTCATCAAACTTCTCCCAACTCTATTAATGAGTGTTGACTATCAACTTGGTCTCTTTTTTGAGCTCTGAAATAAAATCTTGACCGTTGATCGACTTCAACTTCCAAACAAATGAAAATGAATCCAAACCATTGATCTCCTTCAACTTCAAAATGGCCAAAAAAAAATCCTTGCCATCGATCTAATCTATTTTTCCAACCACCAAAATTGAATATTGGTTGTCAATTCACTTCAATTTTCATACGGCCGAAACCTTGTAAGTTTTTAAGTTTATTAGAATGAATCTTGGCTGCTGATATTAAGATCAAATATGATCTTGATTGTCAATTCACTGAACTTTGTCTAATGCTACAACAACAATTAAAATACAAAATATGACCTTCCAAGTCGAATTTAACTCTACAACTTTGTGGATCAATGCCATGTATCATCTCTGAGAGGGTTCTGAGGAAATTTCACTTAAAATTTACCAATGAATTTGGGGATTTCACTCTCATTTCTTCGTTTTCCCCCAAATTCACACAGACCGAAATATGCAACAAAAAATTTCACCAAATTTGCACTGGTCCTTTCCCATACAAGCCCGATGTTTGAACCAGAAGCTCCGATAACACTTTTTTACTTACCAAGCCTCTAGCTGAGAAAAATTACATGCGAAAACTCATTAAATCATTAAAATTGACTGCTAATTAATTTCCTGTAGCTTACCGGCTACATGTCATACACAAATTTGACTATTTGAATGATACCATATTCTAAAT
>ML787898.1:306022-320093 GCA_009831015.1 Picea engelmannii | reverse complement strand
ACTTCTCACAGTCCCTCAATATGTACCATTCGTTTATCATGGATTCTAATGCACATTATTAGCTAGGAACTCTCAGCTAGGGATTTCCAGGAACTCTCAGATGCCCATGGAGTTCTCACAACAACCTTCACAAAGCTCTTGAGTCATTTCCTGAACAAGAAAATGCAGTACAATCTTACAACCTGTTTTGCAGGAACACATGCCTCTTTTCCATCATAACCACATCCCAATAATGGATACATTCAAACACAACATGGTTGGTGCTCTTCCTAGCACTAAGTTCCTCTCTTGTTTCCTAAAATATGCAAGTAAAAACTACTCTTCATGCAAAAACATGAATGTCCAAAAATCGCCTTGGCGATACAAATTTCCTCTCTTGTTTACTTGCTTGACTTGGCTTACACTCTTCCCCAAGATGATTATACTCATGCCCATACTCTTCCATAACTATGGGATGTGACTCCTCACACCCACCCTCTTACATGAGTTTAATGATTGGCTTAATGAAAACTCAACAAAAAATATAAGGTTTACACAATGATACTATAAATCATGAATGTGGGTTTGGATTTATACCCATGCATAACTCCCCCTTGGACTCCTCTCTCTTGTGGAATCATAGCCCCCCCATCCTTCTTCATCCCTTTTGTATTGCAAACAACAATTATTAATTTTATTAATTATTTCAATGTACATAATATACCATTTTTCCTCTGGCCACATTAAACCAATACAACCTCTTCACTCCAACACATAGACTCACCAGCCAATAGAAAATTTATGCAATTACATTATAATTTGCAGGATGAAAACTGGGGATGTTACAAGTTAGGTGTACATCATCCTATTGGGGATTATAATAATTATTTATGCATATGTATTATGAAGTAACTTGTAGACTTAGACTCCAAAAAAGTACGAAGATAGTGATGCCACACTCTAAATTGATAGTAAGTAGGTTGTATATAGTTATCAATTATTATTTGTATTAAAGATACCATGTTTGATGTTTCTTGGAAAATGTGTGTGTTATGAAAAATGCACAAGACTTGTCCAAATTGTTTACAATATGGATGTGAATTAATGTTAGGATCAATGGATGAAGGGAAAGAGTTTTAGGGTGGTGATGAGGCCCAAGTCCTTCTTATGGCATTGAGACCCACTTTACATGAAGGGGAGAACTAAGTAATAATGCACGCTTCATTATTCCTAGCACCCTCAGAATGAAAGTAAAGGTTCATTACCCCTTGATGGATATGGAAGAAATTTAGGATACCTATCATTGAATGAGAGGAGATTATGCCCCCCTTTCTTTGTACTCAAGGACATAATGGAAAAGAATTGAGGGTGATATTGATGATTTTTAACCACATTACCCTAATGCATATTATTCTCATAGTTTTGATTTATAATATGGTATATTATTTATATATTATGTTTTATATGTAACACATCTACACATAGAATCAGCTAGAATATGCAAGGATAGAATCTAATCAACCATCATAGGGCCCTGTTTCCTCTTAGGTTTCAAGAATCACTAGGAGTTGTAGTGGTTTTGCAAGGGGTGGATTTTTTTTTGAAATTTTGGATGTAAAAACAAGAGAAGAGTTTGGGGACCCAATCACTAATTGGAAAGTTAGAGAGCATGTTAGTAACATAATTAAGTTGTTTTTTGAAAAATATCCAGTGATGACACATGCTCAAATCCTACATGGATTAATAAAACACAAAAAAATAAAATAGGAAATAAATCTATTGGGTTTTTAGGATACTAAATAGATAAAGGCACATGAAAATGTATAAGAAAATGTAAAAAAACAACATGTTCTTCATTTGGAAAATCAAGACACCTGATATTTGAGCTGCTCATAGGGAAATTACAACTATTGTGGCAAAAACACGAGTACCATTTTTATGTTAGTGATGATCATGAAAAAAAAAACTATTTATTCAATAGTTCTTTGGGTTAATTTATCATTCAAAAAGAATAGGATAACATTTATAGAGCATTGTATTTGGTCTCATGGGTAGTTTAAATTAGCACACTCTTTTTATTGGTTGAGTCATATTCATAAGGAGACATGAGTTCATCATAGTTGGATTTGTTTTGAGATAGGGCATGGAAAGTGTGGACATGATGGCATGGGTGCTTATGTAAAATGAGCACTTAGGAGGTACCAAATAAGCCATGATACAATTTGACTCAGATCATGTATTGAAGTAGTTTATTGGTGCAAACTACATTTAGGGAATGAAATTCATGATTAGGTGAGGAAAATGTGCAGATAAGGAACTATAGTGTGAAAAATGAAGCTCAAATTTTCAACGTGCTTTGAAACACATTCTTAGTAGAAAACTTATATTTCATATTTCATATGATGAAAGTTCTAGAATTTTTTACTTGGTGATGTCACACTTGGCAATGCAAATAGATCCATGCCTTGGTATTGTGAAACTATGCCTAGCATGAGAGAATTACATTATATTAGGAGTAGTGACAATAATTGAAAATATTGGGATCATTGAGTTTGGTAATGATCTATAAACTATTGTGAATATTCCATTGGAACAATTTTTCACAACCAATATGATAAATAAAACCAAAATCTACAGTGGGAAGGTTAAATTCCTTTAGATTCCAGAATATTTAGTTATTGATTTTCTACTTATGAATGAAATAGATAAAATGTGGAAAATAGAGAACAATAAAATACAATCACACCATCCACAAATAAACACAATATATGACCTAGGGAACCCAATACGAGAGAAAAACCAACTATAAGGTGAGGCTGCTCTCCTCTCTTTTCTCTGATATAGAAATGATGCAAGTACAAAGAAAGAGACACTCTCTGTGGAGTTTCCTTTTACTTGTGCCCTGAATGGCTACTAAAAAATCTCTCCTCCTTTGTTATGCTCACAGAATACCACTCTCAAAAAAAATTCTCAGCTATGGAACAAGATACAATGCAAAAGAATGGAACCCCTTCTCCTCTTAGTGGCTCGATATTTAACATAGCCTGATAGCCATCTAGGGGTAGGTTTTTGAATTCCTCAACCCACAATCATGGTATTGTTTTGAACCTTCTAGAATATTCTTGTAACTCCTCATGTGGCTATCCCCATTTGCATGAGTAATGGGGGATGTTGTGGCATCCTCTCACCATACCATGGTGGTCAACATGATAGTTCGACTTGCAGGGGGCATACATTTTGCATACGAACTCCAATTGACGAACGATTTGCACCATTGGAAATGTCACGTAGTGTAGAATATTTTCAATGGTGTGGGCACAAGTTCTAGACACCATAACCCCAAGAAACGTTGTTTAATGTCTCAAAATGATTCTGGAAGGTTTCATACCCTAATTTTCCAAACTGGAACCTACCACTAAAATGACCTTGCAAGATGATTCCTCCAATTGTTTACACTCTAAAAGCACCGAGATAGATGAAAAACAATATAATGATCTAATATGGATCATACCTCCCCATTTAGGGAGGCTTTTGTTCCCCAAAACCTTTATTGGATGAGGTGAGGAAATGTTTCATATACCTTCTCCTTGGAGTACCACTTTGCTTTTCTTATAAGTTGTCCTTTCAACCCAATCTTCCAAAGGTCATGCTACCCCTGTCTTGTAGTTTTGGACCTCTTCTACAAAATTATGTCCTCTTCTAACTCTTTCTAAGAATTTGGTACTAATTCCTCTATGGAAGATATTACCTTCTCCTAATCCTGATCCAACATGGAAGGCTCATAGAGTTTGAGATTCTCCACATTCACTGCTGAGTAAATTCTCATGTATGGGGGTAGAATGAGTCTATAGGCATTATCTCCCACCTTTTTCAATACCTAAAAAGGACCATACCAGAGATCCTTGATATTCTTACAATGATCCTATAGCCTTTCCTTATTCAATTGTAACCATACTTTGTCTCCCACTCTAAATGTTCTCTCTATTATGTGTTGGTCATGTCTAGCCTTGTACTTTTCCTGTGACTTATTCAATGTCTCTTGTACTTGCAAATGGATCTTCCTGATCTTATCAACATTTTTTTTCTTATTTTAATGCATCTCCTATGAGGTCCTCCCTCACTCCTCCTTGTTTTCCATATACAAAATCTAAGGGAGAAGGTGGAAAATATCCAAAGAAAGTTTCAAAATGTGTCTTACCAATAGAAGTGTGGACTTCTCTATTATAAGTGTTGTATATAGATCATATTTCATCCTAGGTCTTCAGATGCTTCTAATTGTAACCCCTCAAAAGATGCACCAAAGTCATGTTGACTACTTATGTTTTCCCATGTGTATGTGGATGGAATGTTGTAGACCTCTTCAACTTAGTCTCCATCTTCTCCCACAATGTAGTCCAAAATGCACTGAGAAATCTAGTATTCCTATCTGAGATGATGCTCCTTGGTATCCCAAAGTGCACCCAAACCTGTTCAAAGAAAAAAATTTCTACTTCATGTCCCTTGATGGTGTTTTTACAAGGCATGAGAATGCACATTTTTCTGAACCTATAAACTACCAAAAAAATAGTCATGTCCCTTCCTGGTCGTTGGTAAACCTCCCAAAAAATCCACGGAAATAGGTTCCCAAGGTTGAGTGGGTACGAGTAAGGTATGGTATAGACCTTGCTTTCTGTTACTGGGATTGTTGGTACAACAAAGTATACATCCTCTATATATCGTGCTACATCGTCTTGCATTATGGGCCATCAAACATACCTCTGTAATTTGGAAACTATCTTCCCAACACCAAAATTTCTTGCAACCTTGGAGGTGTGAGCCTCTTTGATAAGATGCAATCGTTCACCTTTAGGAACACAAATCTTGTCGAGATTGTAGAGTAAACCATTGTGGAAATTATATTCAAGCTTTCCATCACCTTAATCTATATGAATTTGGCTCTGTAGATGTTGAAACACCTCCTTGAAGTCCTCATCTTCGGTGTATGCCTCTTTATATGCATCGTGGATAAAAGGCTCCATGTGCATCAGATTTCCCAAAGATGTAATATTTGATGTGGGTGGCCATGAAAGAATGTCTTCCAACTTATTTATGATACCTTTGTTATACTTTATGACCAAATGAAATTGATGTAAAAACCACATCCACTTATAATTCCTGGTTTGTTGTAGCTGACTTTGGGACTACAAATGATGTAGCAGTCGGTGATATGTGTGGAGGATGGTCTCCTTACCCATTAGATAATGATTCCACTTCTTAAAAACTTGAAAAAAAGAATAGATCTCATTGTCATAGGTAGGGTAGTTGAGAAATACCCCATGAAATAATTAAGAATGATAACAAATAGGCCTTCCTCCCTGCATCAATACTTCTCCCATGGCATACCCACTCCCATTTGTGTCCACTTTGAAGGTCTTATGCAAGTTTGGTAGTGAGATCAATGGTGCTTGACTGATATTTATTTACATCTTGTTAGCACTGAGAGTCACCCTCTGATTGCAAGAGGATAATCCCAGTACCCATAAAAAAGATAAATGGATTAAAATGGTTTGAGTAGGTGGATCAATGAGACTGTAGGGAGAGGAAAATATAACATAAGTAACTGTAGATCAGTTTAGGACCATTGGGCTATGGAGTCATAAGTATCGTGAATAATGAAGGCATTTAAACTTCCTATCAGACAAAAGGATTTATGTGGTGATGAGGAGAAAGAAGACAAAAAATGTCTAAGTGATGAACCATGAAGGATGGGAAAGATGACAACATATCCTCTACCACCTCAGGAATCCATAGATCAGAGAGATGGTACATACAGACAAGAAGAAAAACATAAAAGGTCATATGAACCATGAAAGATGGGCAAGATGAAAACAGATCCTCCATCGCCTCAGGAATCCATAAATCAAAGACATTACATCCAAACAAGAAGGAAAACAAAAAACTATCTAATGAACCATGAAAGATGGGCATGATGGAAACATATCCTCCATCGCCTTAGGAATCCATAAATCAGAGATATTACATTCATACAAGAAGGAAAACAAAAACTATCTGATGAACCATGAAAGATGGGCATGATGGAAATAGATCCTCCATCGCCTCAGGAATCCATAAATCAGATAGATTACATCCAAACAAGAAGAGACAAAACAACATGTAGAATGATAAGACGGTCTGATAAAAACAATTCAAAGGAATCTTCAATAACATGATATTTACAATCCAGGCCCTTGGGCTTACAAACTAAAATACATAGCCCTGCTCATAAAACTCTCTTCGCTTTCCAGCCTCTGGAAAACACCCCCCCCCCTACAAAATATAAGACTGATCTATTTATAACCAGCTCAACCCACAACTTCCAGGAGTGTGATCTGGCCACTCAATCAAAGCTTTCGTCTGTACATCCTTCTGTCAAACTGTGTGTGATTTTCTCTTATCAGACACAATCTTTGGTCAATATGGACCTGCAAGATGAAACCCTCCATAGTGGTACCTCAGGCTGACATTTTTGTCACCTCGACTAGAGATTCCATGCCTTCTATTTATGGAATGAGTTGAGGTTTCAACTACCAGTCATTTTCCATTAATTGAATCCTCCTCAGGATCAGAGCGCAACTAGACGAATAGGGGGAAACCACATGTCACTCATGGATTGGGTGCTAAATAAGAAGGTGGACGCAAAAGCCAATTCTCGTTCATTGGTTGAACCCTCCTAGGGATCAAGATGTGACTTGACTACTAGGAGGTGGCCACGCACTGCTATTTGATATGACGCTATAATATCTTGTGATTTTGGGGCCGTCAAAATTGGTTGGACCCACACTGCTTTCGGGCCCAAAATTCATCATCTCTCGCCACGTAGCGACCTCGCAAAACCGCGGTTTGGATTTTGGCTCGCCCTTCGAGTTTTAACGACTGTGCAACTTGTGGCGCCAAAATGATCCAAGGTCATTGATCTGATCACGATTTGCGATTTGGGCACGCCTGCTATTTTAGTGCCTCCACCAAAACTTTATATGCCTACTAACTATGGGAACCTTCCAACTGTGTTTAGAGATGGCCCTAAATTTGAGATGTGCAGGGGATTTCTGCCACTGTAACTGCATTTTCTTGCTTGATTGCGCTCATGGTTGTTACCTGAGAATCTGAACGAATTTATGTGATAACATTTGTCTCCACAGGGGATGGCATGCTCCCTATGAGCTTCCAATAGCACACAGTTCCAGTGCCTTAGCAGTTGGGTTGTGGAGTCGCTCTCAGATACATCTTGTTGAGGACCACAGGCTGATGTGTACACTATCTACTTGCAACAAAAAAAGAAAACACACATGCTCTGGAAGGAGCTTATTTATGTACAATCCTAGTCTAATTAACTTTTTAGAATGTGGTAGGTGAAAGAAAACTTCCACCATAGCCATTCAAGTAACTTCCTAACTGAAAACTTATTTACTCTGTCACTGATCAACAAGGGATAATGANGGAAGGAGCTTATTTATGTACAATCCTAGTCTAATTAACTTTTTAGAATGTGGTAGGTGAAAGAAAACTTCCACCATAGCCATTCAAGTAACTTCCTAACTGAAAACTTATTTACTCTGTCACTGATCAACAAGGGATAATGAAACTATGACAAAAAATTGATTACATTCTTCATATTTCCTCCTAATTATGAAGGTAAGATAAATCTTGGATGCTCCAATACATTGAGGAAATGAAACTCCATGTATTCCCCTACAAGGTCATAAAATAGGTGATAAAACCCACTAGCTTGATAACAAAAAGCATGCTTTGCTTTACAACTACTCACATCTGGCTTAATGTCTGTGGCAAGCATAGGTGAGTGAAAAGATGATGCAGGCTGCTGATACACTTCTCCTTTGCCTGCTTTGGTAACATCTGCTAGCTGATGGCAATAAATCTCCTCATGTATATTGATGTATGGATGTTTCCCCTTAACATGCTGCTCTTGGCAGAAGCTTTCATTTTCATCAGAAGGCTGGCTGCTAATGCTTTTTTCTTCTAAGAAAAAAAACACCTAAGAATCTTCATCATTGTCTCTATAATGATCAAATAAAGGAGGAACCTCGAATGAACTACCAAGAGGTATCTTCTACCCAACATGAGAAAACTTCTCTTCATTATTAAACACATGTTGCCTTTCAAGATTCAATCTAGGAAGCAATATCTTATCATCATCGGATGAGTAAAACATAGGTTGCTCATATTTAGGATTTTTAGAGACAGGGCTATAAATAATATCGGCTTCCAGATCAGACTCAATTTCTGCACTTTCCTTACTGAGATATAAAACACAACTTTCATCAGATGTAGATGAACATGGGAGAGAAAAAATTGATTCCTCATCCGAGGTATCTTCATGATTCTCATAGCCTTCATAAGAATCAGCTATATCATGAACATCGTCTTTATACTCCTCACAACAGTTATGACAAATTAACTCAAAGGAACAAGACTTTTGACAATGAATATTGAAAGCTGCATTAAACTCTTTGAGTGAAGAAATGCTAGAAAGCTCAAGAGAGTGATACCAAATACGAGCATCTCCTAGAAGAGAGTACATAAAAAACTTCATATGTATGTCTTCATGTTGGATGTCAAGCTTCTGTATCAAAGCATGAAATCCCATAACATGTTCAAGAGGGCTGTCATTCTTACCTTCATAAAATCTTGGTAGCGGGTCTTGCCATTCATCGATATGAGGCACATGGTGTGTATAACTAGCTATGGATGAGAAGTTGAGTGGGGAAAACCTTCTGGCCAAGATATCCACCATAGCCATTTAATTTTTCACCTTCCAGTGGAGTCACCAACAGATTCTGAAAAATGGATTCACCACGGTGAAAGATAAACAGTCAGAATAATGTGTCCATCTTCAATTCACCATCTAAAACTGGATCTTTTCGTTGTCATTCTCCTAGAGAAAATATCTTCACTTCCATCCTTGAAAATGATGCCATTAATTTTAGCAATGAGATTCACCCTCAAAATGCAAGAGGATAAGCCAAATACCCATAAAAAAGGTAAATGGATTAAAATGGTTTGAGTAGGTGGATCAGTGAGACTTCAAGGAGAGGAAAAGATAACAGAAGTAATTACAGATCAGTTCGGGACCATTGGGCTATGGAGTCATAAGCATCGTGAATAATGAAGGCATTTAAACTGCCTATCAGACAAAAGGATTTATGTGGTGATGAGGAGAAAGAAGACATAAAATGTATGAGTGATGAACCATGAAGGATGGGAAAGATGACAATAGATCCTCTACCGCCTCAGGAATCCATAGATCAAAGAGATGCCACATCCAGAAAAGTAGAAAAACATAAAAGGTATGATGAACCATGAAATATGGACAAGATGACAATAGATCCTCTATCACCTCAGGAATCCATAAATCAGAGAGATTTCATCCAAACAAGAAGGAAAAAAAAAACTATCTGATAAACCATGAAAGATGGGCATGATGGAAATAGATCCTCCATCGCCTCAGGAATCCATAAATCAGAGAGATTACATTCATACAATAAGGAAAACATAAAATATTTGATGAACCATGAAATATGGGCATGATGGAAATAGATCCTCCATCGCCTCAGGAATCCATAAATCAAAGAGATTCCATCCAGACAAGAAGAGATCGAACAACGTGTAAACTGAGAAGATGGTTTGATAAAAAAAATTCAAAGGAATGTTCAATAACATGATATTTACAATCCAGGCCCTCAGGCTTACAAACTAAAATACAAAGCCCTTCTCATAAAACTCTCTCTGCTCTTCAAACTCTAAAAAACACCCCCCCCCTAAAAAATCTAATACTGATCTATTTATAACCAACTCAGCCCACAAATTCCAGGAGTGTGATATGGCCACTCAATCAAAGATTTCGTCTGTGGATCCTTCTGTCATACTGTGCGTGCTATTCTCCTATCAGATGCAAGCTCTTGTCAATATGGACCTGCAAGATGAAACCGCCCATCGTGGTACCTCAGGCTGATAGATATGTCTCCTTGGCCAGAGATTCCACACCTTCTATTTATGGACTGAGATGAGGTTTCAGCTACCAGTCCTTTTCCATTAACTGAATCTTCCTCGGGATCAGAGCACAACTGGATGAATAGGGGGTGATCACGTGCCGCTCATGGATTGGGCACTAAATAAGCAAGTGGCTGCAAAAGTCAATTCACATTCATTGGGTGAACCCTCTTGTGTATCGGGATGTGACTTGAATACTAGGGTGAAGCCACGCACTGTTGTTTGATAAGGAAATGTAAGAGCTAGTGATTTTGGGGTTGTCGAAAGTGGTTTGGACCCACACAAATTTCAGGCCCGAAATGCATTGCCTCTTGCCATGTAGACACCCCACAAAACCATGATTTCGACCCACCCTTTGGGTTTTAAAGACTGCGCATCTTGTGGCACTGAAATGATCTGAGGCCGTCAATCTGATCGCGATCTACGATTTGGGCGCGCCTGCTATTTTAGTGCCTCCACCAAAACTTTATCCTCCTGCTAACTGTGGGAACCTTCCAACTGTGTTTAGAGATGGCCCCAAATTTGAGATGTGTAGGGGATTTCTGCCACTATAATTTCATTTTCTTGCTTGATTGCTCTCATGGATGTCACCTTCAAATCTAAACGACTTTATGTGATAACAAATCTCATMAAAGGCCTTCTGTTGAGTCTTCTCCCACTGTAAACTATTGTATACTTTAAACTTGTACAATTAATTAYGGAAAACATATTTTTAATAAAAATAGAAAATATACAATAACACACACACACATTACACATATCTTTTTACCCGAGAAACCTAAACCGAGAAAACCAACAACATGTTTAGAGCCGCACCTCTAATATTTTATTCATTGTCATATTCATTGTTTACAATACAATATACATATATTATCCCATGGCATCCAAACTCCTAATAAATTAACCCATACTATTCAAAAACCCTAATTCCTTAACCAGAATTGGATAACCATCGACGAAAACCATATGCCAAAACAATGCCAAAAACAGATGCAAAAAACTACCAATTTTTTTTTTGGCGGGGCTACCGCCCTCAAACCCTCTACCCCCCAAGGCTCCCATACCAATGTATAGTATATGGGACCAATCTTGAAAATAATATAATACCTACCCAACATCCTCTCACTTGTTTTTTTCTTTGCATACATGAGGTTGCATGATTACATAGTAAAAAATCTAGGGTAGAAAATTCCCATAGATCCTCTACACTAAGAGAAATTCTCAGTGCTCACAAATTTTGTTAATAAATATGCAACATTCTCCAAAGTGTCCACCTTCATCAACAACTCCTTCTTTTCTTCAACCATGTCTCTCACAAAGTGATATTGAACATCAATATGCTTTGTCTTTGAATGATAAGCTAGTTTCTTCACTAGGAATATTGCACTCTAGCTGTCACAATCTATCCTTACAACTTGTTGTGCCAACCCAATACCTAAATACAATCTCTATAACCATATTTCTTTTACTTTCAGGAGTGGCTGCCATGTATTCAACTTCTGTAGTTGAGAGTGCCACTACAAACTGTCTTTTTCTCATCCAATGGATTGATCCTCCAAATAGGTTAAACACATACCCACTTGTAGATATTTTGTGATCCAGATCTGCATCCCAGTCTGCATCCACAAAGCCATGAATTTAGAACACTCTATCTAATCCCAATCTTCCTTGGTAGCACAATCCATAACTAGTATTGCCATGCAAATACCTAAAGACCCTCTTTACTACTGCCCAATGCTCCTTCGCTGGTTTTGACATATACTTTCTCAAACATCCCACTGCATGTGAAACAATTGGTCTAGTACAGACCATTTCATACATGAAACTGCCAACTGTACTGACATATGGAACATGAGACATTCCCTCTTCCTCTTCCTCTAACTTGGGACACTGATCTGCAGATAAATTTACACCTACATGAATACAAACCTTGACCGGTTTACATTCCTGCATATTAAACCTCTACAATATTGTCTTGACATATTTCCTTTGATTTAACTAGATTTTCCTATTTTCCCAATCTCTTTTAATTTTCATTCCCAAAATGAAATTTCAGCACCAATATCCTTCATGTCAAATTTAGAGGATAACTGAGTTTTCACATCCTGGATAATCTCTTTGTTGCTTGCTATCAACAACATATCATCCGCATACAAGACCAAATAAATAAGATGATCACCAATTAATTTGAAATACACACAGTGATTCTGTTTTCTCCTTGTGAAGCCAAGTCCCAACATATAAGTATCAAATTTTTGATACCACATCCTTGGTGATTTCTTTAACCCATACATGGATTTTTTCATCTTGCGTACTAGCTCCTTCTTTCCATTCACAACAAAACCTTATGGATGCTTCATGTATATTTATTCTTCTAGATCCCCATGTAGGAATGTTGTCTTCACATCCATTTATTCTACTTCAAAATCAAACTCAACAACAATAGTTAAAAGAAATATAATAGAATTTAACTTGGCAACAAGAGAAAAAATATCACCAAAGTCAATTCCCTCTTCATGGGAATAACCTTTTGCTGCTAACAAAGATTTGTATTTCTCCACCTTTGCCTTCTGCATTCAAGTTCTTCTTAAACACCCATTTTCTACCAATGAGATTTATTTGAGTCGAAAAATCCACTAGATCCCAAGCCTCATTCTTGTCTAAAGCTGCCATTTATTCAACCATGACATTTTTCCATAGTTTTCCATCCTATGAACCCACTTCCTCCCTAAGAGTTATAGGATCATCATCAATAATATACATAGAAAAATTTGAACGAAAATCAGGTGTAGTATACCTTTCCAATTTCCTTCTTTCCCGAACCAATGTCCTCGATACTGGAGTATATTGAGGATCTGCTTCTTCTGATTCCCATTCTTCTGTAGAGTATGATTCATCATCCTTTAAATCAAACTCTATTTTCTCTATTTCTTCCTTACTTGGTAGGGATTCCTATTTGACAACATCTTTTATTTCTCTAAATAACACATCTTGGTTATACACTACATTTTTAGTTTTTGGGTTCCAAAGCTTATAACCTTTCAACCTATCTTTGTACCCAATAACAATACATTTTCATCATTTTTATCTAGCTTACTATTGTTTTCCTTTGGAACATGAACATAGCCATCACACTAAATACCCTGAGATGTGTGAGAGAGGGTTTCTTACCAGTCCATACCTCATGTGGAGTCTTTTCATCCAGTGTTGATGAGGGTGATCGATTGACTAGGTAACATGTAGTACCCACTGCCTTTGCCCTGAATTAATCTTGTCCTAACCTGACACCACTGACCATACCCCTTGATTTTTCCACCAGTCTCCTGTTCATCCTTTCTGCAACTCCATTCTGTTGAGGTGTATATGGAGTAGTATTCTACCTTGCTATACCACACTTCTTACAAAATTCTTTGAATTCATTTATTCAGAACTCTCCACCATTATTAGTCCTCAACACCTTAATTATTTTCTCTGTTTGATTCTCCACAAGAACATTAAACTCTTTAGACCTATCAAAGACTTCATATTTCTTCCTGTTGGGGTCCTATAATCATAGGTAACTTGATCCTTTAGTTGTTTATTTGGCGTTTCTCCCGTGACGAAGACATCTGGCTTGCTGGGCTCGGTTGATTCCATTTTGCTCGATCTTTCATCACCCTACTGCACCCTTCATGCCCTTGCTCTCCATTTCTTTACCCCCACCATTTTCATCCCTACATAAATAAACAAGCTTAGGATAAAAAACATTAGGTTAATAATAAATGCTAGTGGTATTTTTTAATATTGATTAGCATAATAAAAACAATTTAATTAGATTAGTTTAGTTAGATTAAAAAAACTAGGTTAGGGTTGTTAATAATAAGTTAATTATTAATTAATTAATAATTGATTAAAACCTAGGCTTGTAACTAATTAATAATTAGTAATTAGGTCAGTTTAATCAAGTTAGTAATTAGGTTAGTTTAATTAAGATTAGCAATTAGGTTAGTGTATTAGAATTAAATAATAAACAAAAATTAAACTTGAAACAAAAACTAAAATAAAA
>ML787898.1:211102-234093 GCA_009831015.1 Picea engelmannii | reverse complement strand
AGTTTATTAATGCAAAGAAAAGGATTACAGAGAGATTTTACAAGAGAGTTTCTCACAATCGATCATCGGCAAATGACCCTCCATGCTCTTTAAATAGAGATCATGGACCAATCGGGTGTTAAGCCACCGATCAATGGCCGTTAAGATCGAGGAGAGTATGAACCGTCGGATCACTCTATGTCGGGAACATATCGTGACCGTCGGATTTCCTAACTACAAATGCATATTAATTCATACTAAAGAAACACACTTTTACCTAACGACATATTAGACCAAGTAGATCTTAACTAACTCCTAAGTGTCTAAATATCCTAACAGATATGTGGTGCCTTGGATGTAGGGAAGATAAATGAGAGCTAGAGGTGCGGATGAGGAAGAAATATTTTTATATTTAGAATGATAGGCTAAGTGAAAGGCCTTGTTGATTTGAGAGGTTGAATAGCCATTGGCCATAAGGAATTTTGTAAGGTGGGATTTTCCTTCTCAAGTAAAGGAGGAGCATAGATTTAGATGGCTTGAGTAATGATAGTTTTTAACATGGCATATTTCTGAGTAGGGTGATGGCCAGAAAGGGAATGAAGGAAAGACACGGGTCCTTTTATGGCAAATTTGTTGGGTAAGGGTGCCATTGAGTAGATGAGAAATAATAACATCCAGAAAAAGAATAGAGTTTTATTTTTGGATTTACATAGTTGATCCAGGTGGATACTGGTGGCCACCCACCTGTTCCACTAATTCATAATGGTTCCACATATTAACATTTTTTCGATGATTTTTCGGGTCCTAAACTTCCAACGTCATTTTGAGGCCCTAAACGATGTTTTTTTTTACGTGGGAGCACCCAATAGACGCTAGAGGAATAATTAGGCCATTCTAAATGTGTACTTATTATGTAGACCTTTCCAATGATCTACTGAGCTCCCCAAATAGAGATCGTATGCAAAATTAATTCCCCCTATAAGTTGATGTATCAACTAACCACATCAGGGCCCATAAACCTTTTGGTGTTTCATCTTCTAGGGTTAGTTTTTTTTATGTTTAGGATTTTCTCATTGATTCTTTATGTTAAAATTCATTTTTAACCTCTTTGTAATCAACTTCTTATGAATGAGTGTAGTTGTCACATCTCTATCTTCAAAGATAAGCTACCATCATTCTAGCTAGCTTGTGTTCTTTGCATTTTACAGTCTTTTTTATTTCAGAAAGTCATTAATATAATCTTCATTTAACTGTATTATTGTGTTTCTTGCAATATCTTTGTGTGTTTCCTTGTTATATCTTTTCCTTCATGTCATTCTAAATATAATTCGTATCAATGGTATCAAAGTGGTCTACTCCTTGTAATTTCTTAGTGCATGTCTTCAATGAGGTCAAGATATAGAGAGTTGGGTCTTGAGTTAGTTTCTCTTGAGGAAAATGACTCTCGCTAGCCCAAGTGACCTCCTATGGAGGAATAAAAGAGAGAAAACATGGAAGGATATATTATCAAGTTGTTTCTTGAGGAATCGTTTGCACAACAAAGGGACAATATGATGGATACTTTATCCCAGATCCTTCGATGGATGCCAATAGTGATGGCAGCACCTTCAACTAGAAGTCACTTTGGAGGTGCGACACCCTTCAAGGTACAAGTTAACTTTGATATTCCTTTATTTGAAGGCCATATAGATGTCGACGCTTTTGAAAAATGGTTAAGTTTGCTAGAGGGTTATTTCTCTATCCAAAATTTATCCAACAATGAAAATATCACCTTCACACTCGTTAAGGCTCTTCCCCATTGTTACACACCTAAATGTCACACTTAAGTGTCGTAAGTGTTGTATTTACCTTATCAAGTGCCGCATGCACCTTACAAAGTGCCGCATACACTTTATCAATTGTCGTATGCACCTTACTAAGTGTCACATTCACTTTATCAAGTTTCGTAAGAACCTTACTAAGTGTCGCATGCACTTTATCAAGTTTCATATGCACCTTAATAAGTGTCGCATGCAATTTATTAAGTGTCACATGCACTTTATTAAGTTTCAAAACTTTATTACCATGTGAGAACATTTTTCATAATCCCTAGTCATTGTGAAGGAGAAAAACTCATCATGAGAAGGGTGAAACAATTCCTTTTACCTTGATATTTTGACCATTTTGAAGGTCAACGCTCCCCTACCCGTGTATAGGGAGCGTTGAACTCTTGTTAATGATCCCCTTCCCATGTATATGGAGTGTTTTCAATTCCTTATGACCAGTGTTGGGGGAGCGTTGAAATGGTTAGACGGAGTTATGGCTAGCCCACCTTATTCTAAGGGTTAGTTATGAGAATATGAAGTCAAGGATTCGAGTCATATCTCATTGCTACATCCTAGGCACCAAATACCAAAATTATGGAGCTAAATCCTCAAACATTTCCCAAAATAATTCATGGTGGTTAATCCTCCAACTCCTATATAATGAGTGCATTCTAAGGTGAAAAGGGAGGATAATCTAGGAGAGCATCATAATTCTGATCTTGAGACATTCAGGAGAGGGTTGGATAGGAGAGCTTGGAGGAGTTTCTGCAACATAAAAATTGGATTGTAAGTAATTCACTATGGATTTATATTAAATCAATATTTAAATCGAGGTGAGCATCGAACTTGAGACCTCATTTTTACATTTCCTTCCAATTACAAGGCACATGCCAATCAGTCTACACCCCTGTGGGTGTTACATCCATGTCTATTATTGTTAAATTCATCATATATAGATTTATTGTCACCTAACAATATAGAGTAGAATAAAGGATATTCCTCTTTGTTCATTGAAGGTCCTATCTTGCACCTAGGATCTTGGTCAAAAAGGTCAAAGGATGGAGCAACGAGGAAAACCATCGTAAAAAGGTACATCATCCATTTATTTCCATCTTACTTTGATTGTTGAAGTAGGTCTAAAGGGAAGTTAGTGTCCATTTGTTTTCTTCTGTATTTAGATCAAATAGGGGATCTTGATCCAAAGGGGGGTTCCACCTATCCATAGGGGGAACTTTACCATAACACTCATGTCAGAGATTGGTGGGAAAATTATTGTGAGAAATATGTTGGAGATGAGTCTACAATTTTGGGGCCAGAAGTCACTTGGGAAGATTTTTTTCGATGCCCTCAAGGATAAATACTACCCTGTTGGAAGATATGATGAAAAATACATGAGATGGACAACTCTGGGTCAAGAGAGAGACTAAAAAATGAAGGAGTACACCAACATCTTCCATACATTGCGAACAAATCTAGATATTAAATATTATGAGGAACACATACTCCTGAAGAATTGAAATGGCCTACACAGGTACATTCAAACAGATATGGAGTTCTCGGACATTTCCTCACTGGGATTTGCTTATTGATACACTGTCAATATCGAGCAAAAGCTAAAGAAAAATAATAAGTATGATTTAAACTCTACAAACCCATCACAACAAAATAACAATAAAGGTGGCCCTAAATTCCATAGTAAAGGATAGAGAAAGGATGGCCAACCCCAAGACAACTAGTCCAATCCACCAACAAAGAAGGGTAACGGGAAGTCAAAGGACACTGGAAAGTGGTGTGATTTCCACAAAATACCCTAGAAAAAAACTAATGAATGTCTCTCCAAGCAATCATTTTTGGATGAGACTAAATCCTTAGATTCAGATGCCAACTCAGGTTCTGATTTAGAACTAAATAAGAGAAAACAAATCATTGACGTAGAACCTAGTGTCATAGTATCTACCACAAAGTACAACCAGAGGAACAAGAGGATCCTGAAGAAGGGTAGTGCCTCTTCCACTCACATATGTGGATGAATGGAAACCCCCTCCATTTCATTATTGAAAATGATATCCAGAAGAACCTAATCTCAACAGATGTCGTCAAGAGGTTGAACTTAACAAAAATGTCGCATCTTCAGCCATACACCATCGGTTGGCTCAACCAGGGATGTGACATTTTCATCAACCACCAAGATCACTTGCACTATGGAATCGAACCCTTCAAATATGAGGTATTATGTGATGTTTCCCCCGTTGAAGTTTGTGTTGTTATTTTAGGTCAACCATATATGTGGAAGCATCATGTTATTTATGACTATATAAGGCCCTATAGTGTCATTATTACTTTAGGAGGTCATCTCTACAGGTTATCAGAGGCAGTCCCAACTACTTCGATCTCTTTGATATCCACAAAGAAATGTAGAAAGGTGGTTTCTTATACCGATAGATTTTCCTATTTATGGTCTATTCAGAAGGTGAATGGAAGGTCACCTCAACTACAAACAAGATAGTAGAAGAGAACAAAGACATATTTGCCTCACCTACAGGGGTGCCTTTGCATTATCAGGTAAATCACTCAATTTATTTGACACTCAGTTATCCTATGCCTAACAACCCAGTATACGGGAGTTATGTTATGGAGAATGAAGAAATCAAATAGAAGATTCAAGCACTAATTTTGAAGGGCCACATCAAACCAAGCTCCTCAACTTGTAGGAGCCCAAT
Source organism: Picea engelmannii (assembly GCA_009831015.1). NCBI lineage: Eukaryota > Viridiplantae > Streptophyta > Pinopsida > Pinales > Pinaceae > Picea > Picea engelmannii. The sequence continues at coordinate 229,589 of ML787898.1, read as the reverse complement.
TTTTCTCTTACAAAATAGGGATGGGTTATGGTGAATTTGTATTTATTACAAATCCTTGAAAAAGATCAAAGTGAAAACACAGATACCCCATCCCTCTGATTAATGATTTTCTTGATCAACTCAAGGGAGATAAAAATTTTAGTAAGATTGATTTGAAGTCATGCTACCAACATGTGTCGATTGAGAAAATTGATGTATAGAAAACAACCTTAAAGTCTAAATAAGGTCTCTTCAAGTGATTGGTCATGAATTTCATCTTGAATAATGCCCCAATCACATTCAATTGGATGATGGATGATATATTGCGGCCATTCACAAATTACTTTGTGGTCATATATTTGGATGACATCCTCATATTTAGAAAAACTTGGGAGGAACATTTGAAGTACATTCAACAGGTCTTGGGCACCTTGCAGCAACAAAAGTTATATGAAAATTTGGAGAAGTGTTCCTTCGGCATGTAGAGAATCCAATATTTGGGATACATCATGGATGAGCAAGGTGTGCATGTGGATCCTTCCAAGATCCAAGTCATCCGTGATTGGTTGGCCCCGAAGACACTGAACGAGCTCCACATCTTATTGGGACTTGCCAACCTCTACTGCAGGTTTATGTTTGGGTTCTCTCATATCACTTGGGACCTAATCCAAGTGACCAAGGGTGGCGTGAAGGCCAAGTTTATTTGGGTCGTTCCCCAGTAGAAAGAATTCAAATTTTTGGAATTATGCCTCTACATAGCACCAATCCTTATAATTACAGACTTGCTACAACCATTTGAGATTGAGAAATATGCTTCATATTATGCTATCAGTGCAATCCTCACTTAACATGGGAATCCGATGGCCTATCACAATGAAACACTATTTGATGTTGTTCGCAGATACCCCACCTACAATAAAGAGATGTAATCCATTATCCAGGCATGTCGACAGTGGAATAATTACATTATGGGGAAGGAAATGATCATCCACAATTATCATAGGCCTTTTCAATTCACAAAAGCATAGGGAAAGTTATAGAATGACTACCATCAGAATTGGTCCACATACTTGTAACAGTTCCACTTGAACATCAAGTACAATAAGGGCAACACCAACCATGCCATAGAGTATCTTAGTTGACCTCCGGTTGTGGAGATAACCAAAATTATTAACTCTTGTGGGAATGAGACATTGAGATGGCCACAATTATACAATAGTGACTCTAACTTTGATGCTCCCTATTAGACATTGAGCATAGGAAAATTAGTTCCATACTTTCATCTCCAAGATGGAATTCTATGCTATGTAATCCATATCTATGTCCCTTCAAGCAAGCATGCAAATATTATTTGGGAATCTCATTACAGTCGAGCGACATGACACTTTGGTGTGGACAAAATAATGGCAGCAATGCAAAAGTATTTTTATTGGCCGAAGCTTCAACAAGATGTCCAAAAGTACATTAGATACCACACTTGATATGCCATTGCCAAACCCTCCATCAACAAACATGGGCTATACACCCCTCTCCCTATTCTTGATAGGCCCGAGGAGTCCATCTCCATGTATTACATGCACTTTCTACCTTCAACCAAGCATGGGAATGACTATGTCTTCGTGGTCATTGATCAATTATCTAAGATGGAAATTTTGGCACCTAGAAATAAGAGCATCACAGTCAATGACACCACTAAGCTCTTCTTTGAACGTGTTTGGGTTAATTTTGGGCTGCCAAGGACCATTATTTTAAATCGATACCATAAGTTCCTAAGTAAAATTTGGTCTATCCTATGGTTGATGATGGAAACCAAGATAACTAAATCGATTGTCTTCCATCCACAGACTGATGGGAAAATAGAGGTAGTCAACATGATGATTGTCCATATCCTGAGGGTGTACCATTAAAAATATCCATGCACATGGGATGGGAGCCTTCCTTATATTCAACATAGCTACAAAAAATCCCTCCACAAGTCTATTTACAACAACCCTTTTCAGGTGTGCTCGGGGTTCCAACCATTTGGCCCCCATTAACATAGCTCTACACGTTGCAGCTGCAAAGGAAGATTTCTCCCATGAGAATATTGAGGATAATTGAGCAGCCAAATTTTTTGAGTGAATCCAACACATTCAACAATAGGTTCATGGAATTTTGTAGAAATCCAACGCCAAGTACAAGAAGTTCCATGATCAACATTGGGTACCACACAAGTTTCAAGTGAGAGATAAGGTATGGTTGTATTTGCAGAAAGAGTGCCTCACATGAGCCCATAAAAATATCTTCCCACTTCATTATGGTCCTTACACCATCACCAAGGATATGGTTGAGAATGATTTTGAATTAATTATTCCCCCTTTCCTTGGCTTGCACCCAGTATTTAATCTGGAATTGCTTCGACCATATTTTCCACCTCTCTCAAACACTTCAGACACAATCGATCACTTGGCTCCTATAGAACTCAATTTTGAATAAATTGAGAAGGAAAAAAGTGATCATATCATGGACATCAAGATGAAGGGAACCTGCTAAAAAAATCTGAATCTATCGGGTCATCAAATCAGGGCAGTTTCTTCACCATAGAAAGTGGGTCACTAGGAGTCAGATTCAACAAAAGTTTCCCCATCTGATGGAGGAACTTGATGCAATGGGGACCATTTCTTCCTAAGGGGAGAGGAATCATCTAGGTGGATTTTGTGTCCACCCACCTGTTCCAATAATTTAGAGTGGTTCAACATCTTGGCAGTTTTTCTACAGTTTTTTGGTCCCAAACTTTTGGGGTCATTTTGAGGCCCTAAACGATTTGTTTTTTATGTGGAAATGCCTACTAGATGCTATAGGTGTGTATTGGGCCAGTTGGAATGTGTACTTATTGGATACACCTTTTCAACGAGCTACCGATCACCCTAAATGAAGATCATATGCAAAATTAACACCCCTAGGAAGTTGATTTATCAACTAACCACATCGAGGCCCATAAACCTTTTAGCTTTTCATCTTCTAGGGTTAGGTTTTTTTATGTTTATGGTTTTCTCATTGATGATTTATGTTAAAATGCATTTTCGACCTCTTTTTAATCAACTTCTTGTGGATGAGTGTAGTCATCACATCTCTATCTTTAGAGATAAGCTACCACCATTCTAACTAGCTTATGTGCTTTACATTTCACAATCTTTTGTATTTCAGACAATCATTAATAGAATTTGAGTTGAACTGTCTTACTGTGTTTCTTGCAATATCTCTAGATGTTTCCTTGTTATATATTTTCCTTCATGTCATTCTCAAAATAATATGGATCAATAGTAAATTGTATATGGGGAGAATTTTTGTTAAGATGGTTAAAAAAAGAGGTTAGAGAGGGATGGACATGAGGTTAAATTTTTATGTTGGCAATTAATAATCGATATTATTACCCAATGGATACTTTAATATTTTTCCTTTTTCACAACGAATCCTACTTTTTCAATCATTATTTAGAACAATTATCCATTGTTTTAACCCTTTAAATATCCCATCCTACACTCTTTTCTATCATTTTAGGTTTATTTGTCCTTGACCATGGGTGGAGTGTCCACCCGAAATGTTGGAAAGTTTGAAATATCATACATAGTTTAGTTCCATAAAGTTTATGCATTATAATTACATTCCTATCAACAAGGTGGGAAAGCCTTATCCATGGTGAGAGGGATAATTTTAACACTAAGATAAGAAAAATGGGGGCTATGAATGATAATATATTAGATGAATATTAGTTAGTGGATTGTGTGGAATTGTTTGTTAGCATTCTTGGTTGAATATTATTGACCCTGTATCATTGGATAATGTTTGTAGAACAAACATTTTTCATTATGAAAAGCATGTAGACCAATATTTATTGATTGATTGTTTATTATTAGTACATTTTAGAACATACCCATGAAATCTACACATGTGTTTCCTCACATGTACACTATTAAACACATAGTCAACTACATATTAGATACATGAGCAATGTAGTTATATATTGTTATTGGTTCAATTTTTATGAATAATTGGTGTAAATTGTATCATGTATTTTTTCCCATATGTATGAGTATTAAGTAAGTAAAACATTAACTAAAATATATATATATGTGTGTGTGTGTGTGTGTGTGTGTAACACTAACTAAAGGATTATTTTAATTGGATAAATTAGTGCATGATTGTAGTAGATAATATTGATTACTTATTTCATGGTGTGTTTATATGTATTAAGACAACTTGATAATGAATATATTTTTTTCAATTAAATAATTTAAAAAAATAAAAATAAAAAGGGGAAGAGAGATTCGTTAAGTTTTTTTTTTATTTGATTGTGGCAATATTTATTTACTAGTTTTGGGGAAACAAAGGATAGTGAAATTTATTTCATGTAAATTTGGTTTTCTAAGTAATGTATGAGGGTGTGGATTTAATTTGTTGAGAACTCAACATACCCTTTGGAATAGCATGCATTTCAATGGGTACCACTTTCCTTTTTATCCCATTTGTTATCAGTTTATCTTGCTTGCATTTTTTTTAGGCATTCTCTTCTGGTCTCTCTTAGTCGGTTTTGTTTCAAGATTGAAAATGGATTATCCAAAATAGAATAACACATATGAGTTCCTATGTTAAATAGAAATGGGTCAGGACTTATGAATTTTTATAAAAGATTGATTTTTTTTTTTTATAAAATCTGGTTTTCCCCGATCTCGAAGGACAATTCCATTGATTGACAATAGCACATCGAGTGTTGACAAGATAATGATTTCTCTGATAATAATAGATAAAAATTGGTTCCAATGAGCGCTTGATTAATCCTGAGCATTTGTGGATAAGACAAGATTCATTTAATTTTTGATGAGTCAAGGGTCCATGTCATGTGGTAGGAATGAATATTTTACTTCCATGTCACCCACCATGGGTTCCAATGTTCAAAAATATGAGCATTCCATTAATCCTAACCATTTGTGGATAAGATAAGATTCATCTAAATTTTTATGAATCAAGGGTCCATGTCATGTGGTAGGAATGAGTTTCGTATTGCCATGTCACCCACCACATGGAATTTTGTACCGGCCACGACATCTACCGCGTCACATAACATGTCTCACCCATTTTCCACGTCACCATCCATGTCAGAATGGAACGTCAAATCTGTATGATCTTCTCGATTTTATGAGGCATCAAGATATTCTAAGTTGATGTGGGAAACAAATACATTTCACTATCATTAATGTTATCATTAATGTCGATGAGTTCATCGGCCATTGTGAAGTCGGTATCACATTTCAAATGGTAAAGGGAAGGTCTATTCGTCGATCGCCAATGTTATATTGACGTCGATCATTCTCGTTTCAAAAAGAGCGCATGTAAATGTTTTCATTCTCATTGATAACCGATCCTCTCGAAGGAAACTTAGAATCTGAGTTGTTCATCCCACGACTACTTTTAATCGTGGTTGTTAAAAGTTTTAAAGGTGAGATTGTCCTTTCATAGTTTTCGCGCCTATGCGTCATCCTCCCACATGGCTATATCATATTCCCCAACCATTCATACATCGCCATGTCAACCTCTGTACGTTCATCTAACATTTTAGGTAATATTTCATACTCCACATCATGGCACTGGTTCATGTGTCTCGACACACCAACATTCGGAAAAGACACTGCGCGCCAATGAAAAGGGTATCTTTTATATAAAATTTTGTCGGGATCGATGATGAAGGTTGAAAGAAAAACTGGTTCAAAAGGGACGATGGTATCAAACCTCTGATCCCCGATTGGGAAAGGATATGTACGCCAAAAAAACCATCTTTTAAATTTGTCGATGAACTAAGAAACGAGCATTCACACCATCATATAATGGAAAGAGTTAATTCCAAGCGTGGCATGTAGGTGGTTGCATTCAAACCTGAATATTTGCAAATTCTTGTTGTACTTTGGTGTTTAATGGTTATATTTCACTGATAGGGAACTAAAATATGTGTGCATGTAGGTGGGTGCATTCAAACCTGAATATTTGCAAAATCTTGTTGTACTTTGGTGTTTAATGGTTATATTTCACTGATAGGGAACTAAAATATGTGTGCATGAATGATTTCATTTTGGTATTTTTTCTATCGATTATGTGAAGAGAGCATGCACAACGTAAAACTTCCCAAGTTTAAGAGTTGTGTGTGAATCTTGTGTCTTGGAATTGGTAATTATAAACATTAATCTCTCTTATTGTTACCAGGTATGCATTCAAGGTGAATAATTGTTGTGATTCTCAGGAAGCGTGAATGAATTATGGTTCGATTGTTGTTCGTTTCTTTTGTAGAAAATGCCACCATGAAGAATTTCCACTTGACAATATCCAAAATTTCCCAAGGGGAAATGTGCTCATCTAGTTAAAACATCAAACCTGATATCCACTGAAGGAACATACCAAACACACAAAGTAGAGGCCGTAATCTAAGTTCCGTTGAAGAAGATCTTAATCCAACCACCATTATACAAGGATACAAAGCCAAGCACCGGGTCCAAGATACCGCTACCCTCTTGTAATGAATTATTTAATAAATTCAAGCATTCATACTACCTAGAGTTCACACCTCACAATAACCTAGATATTAGAGCCATAGACGACCAGGCTTTTCCAAACATCGATCGTTCTCTATTATACATGGTGGATGCTAGATCCCCTATTTTTCCCTGTGTAGAATCTTTAGAGTGGATCGTTCGTCACACAGATGCCATAAAATTCTTAATCAACGATGAATAAGGGAAGTGTGTAGGAATTGTATTACTAGCAAAGATTGACAATTATTACAAACTCCTAGAGACAAAATTTAGATTGAATAATGACTTCGTGATAGAATTTCATGTGAATCATGACATAATCAAATTGGTGGAATCCTGGTGTAAAGACGATAAGAAGTTCATCAACCGGGCTTTGGGATGGTACGGAGTGACAAATTTGAGAGAAATATGTATGTATCTAATGATCTCTCTTTGTAGAGAGTATGGTGAAAATGACTATTAAAGGTCCATTGAGGCCTGGATTCCCTTAGCTTACACTATGGCAATGTCACGAGGTATTTTCGACCAGGGTGCCATTATATCTAAATAGCTCAGCACTATAACATATCAAGCTCAAAATACTAAACTAGGAGAGGTACCTTCATTCTACACGACCTCTTACCTTTTAGATTTGATATGAGCAAGAAATGTGTTTTCAGAAATAATTTGAGCTAGAACGTTTATAAACTTCTTGTGCATGTGTACTTTAGTATTTTATGGGAGAATAGATACAAGAAGTCATATGCATGATATATGATTTATTCTTAGCCAAACCATATTTCATTATTTTCCGCCAAGAATGTCCAAGGCTTTCCAAAAAAGCCAAGAAGATCATCTCCCTTGTTAGAGAAGAACAAAGTAGCACAAGAGCTGGATTAGCAAAGAAAGGACGAGGAAGAACTAAGAAAAAAAGTGGTAGAGTACACCCCTTAGGGGGAATTAACATAAGGAGAGGTTAGCAAACAACTAGAACAAGAGAAATAATAAGTACAAGGAGGTCAACCAAAGTCAGTGATGTCAACCGATGCATTGAAGGAGGGGCTTGTTACAAGGATCCCTACTCATACCATTGTGTACCTTACTACATTGGATGATGATGATGATGATGATATATACATAGGCATATTTATTAGAGGATCATGGTAGATACAAGTTGGTCAGAGATTCCTTTTTGGAAAAAGTCATAAGTTATCAAGAAGAAACCTTGTTGTGTGTTGTAGCACATAAGAAGATGTTGAAGTGGGATGAACAAGAACATAGAACCTTGAACCATATTGAGTACATTAGAGAAATTCATAAAGGTCGAATATTGGGTTAGATTTGTTGTTGAACCAAATAAAAGGATGCAGGAAATATGGGATGAATGCCTCAAGAATTGGAGGAAAATCGGTGAGGTAATGAAAGAAATCCAATTCCCGAAGTTCAGGTCACCAAAATAGTTTCAGGACGTTAGTGATATAATGAAGCAACACATAGAAAATGACCAAAGGTATGAATCATATGTTCACAAGTTCACCAACTTGGCATGAGGGAAAGTTAAAATATTTATGGGAGACAGTATCAAGATGATCCAAGTGGATATTGGTGGCCACCCACATATTCCAATTGGCTCCTCTTGACAGTTTTTAGTTCAACACTTTCTTATGTACTTCTTTGTAATTGTGGGTGCTACACTTTTTGGGTTGTCTGAAGCCCTACACATCGTCCAGGTGGATATTGATGGCCTCCCACCTAATCCAACTGGCTTAGTTTGGAAGTTTTCATGTCAGTACGTCTTTCTGTACTTCTAGGGCCATTTTGGGGCCCTAAACAATGTTTTTTTGGCTTGCCACAGTCAAAATATAGACGGAGTTAGAGTTTGACAACAAAATGTGTAGTTCTCAAAAAGACATTTCCAACGGGCTATCATGCACCTAAAACGTAGGTCATATGAAAAATTTACTACCCTAGAGTTGAGGTACCAACTTACCCATTGGGGCCCACATAACTTTTGGCATTTCATCTCCTAGTGTTAGGTTTTTGGAATTCATGAGTAATGTTAAAAAGGCCTATGGAGCCTCATTGTAATCATTCTTCTTAGACGAATGGGCGTAGAAGCCACATCTCTTCTCAGAGATAGCTACCACCATTCGAGCAAGTTGTTTTAGTTCTATAGTTTTACAGTTTCATCCTATTTTATTTATTCAATAGAAGTTATTGTTCACCGGATATCTACTATTGTTATCTGTATCTCTATGTTATGGTATTCAATATGTTATTCATTTTGTTCCACTCATAAATCCAGATCAGTGGTATCAGAGCAGTATGCTCTTCATTTGTTTTTCTTTGTGCATGTCCTCGACAATATCTGGGTACAAAAAGATGGGACTCGAACCGGTGGAGCCTTTGCAAGATCGGTTGCTCCAAACATGACCACAATTCATGGGAGATGAGAAGAAAAGTTATGGAGCAAGAGATCCTTTTAAAATGTTGCTCGAGGAAGCCCTTGGGCAACAAAGGAATGAGATTATAGACAACTTTGCACAGATCCTTCGGTGGCTGCCCATAGGAGACACATCTTCATCAACCGACCATGCAACCCCCTTCAAGGTACAAGTAAATTTTGATATTCCATTATTTAAAGGACTGATAGATGCAGATGTTGTAGATAAATGGTTGAATCTGCTCGAAGGGTATTTTTCGGTCCACAATTTTTTCGATTGGTAAAATAATACTTTTACACTCCTCAAGGTCGTCCCCCATATTAAGGACTCGTGGGATACGTACTCTGAGAAAAGAGCCACAACTGAATCTACAATATTTTTGGTTGCCCCCTCCTGGGATTCCTTCAGGGATGCCATTAAAGAATAGTGCTACCCTGTTGGAAGCTACAAGGACCAGTACACAAGATGGACCACTCTACATCAAGAAAGGGACCAAACAATACTAGATTTCACCGATATTTTCCATACTTTGTGCACCAAATTAGGTATCAAAGACTCTGAACGAAATATGGTGCTAAAATACCATGGTTGTTTTCACAGATACATCCAAACATAAATGGATTTTATGGACATCTCATCATTAAGTGTGGCTTATCGATATGTTATCAAGATCCAAAATAAATTTAAGCAGAAGAGGCGAGATTTTGGATATGTAAATTCCTCACAGCTGAAGTAGGGAAAAGGTGGCCCCAACCCACCAAACAAGGGACAGAGAAAATATGATCTCTCTCAGGACAACCAGTCCAAGCCACAACCTAAGAATGGTAATGAAAAGTTCAATAAAGACATGGGAAAGTGATGTGAGTAACATAAAATCCCTTGGAACAACATCGAAGAATGTTGCTCCAAGAAGTCACTAGTGATCGAGCTAAAATATTATGAGTTAGAGGCAAATTCTGACTCCGAATCGAATCTAGAAAGTGGGAAGCGGATCATCGATGTTGAACCCAATGCCACTATCGCTACCACCAAAGTCCAACCAAGTGAACTAGAATAACCAGAGGAAGGGGAATGCCTCTTTCACTCATAGATGTGGGTAAAGGGGACTCCATTGCATTTCATTGTCAATAGCGGTAGTTAGAAGAACCTGATTTTAGCTGAGGTTGTCAAGCGACTAGACCTACCAATAACACCACACCCGTAACACTACACCATCGGATGGATTTACCAAGGATGAGATCTTCACTTCATCCAATAGTGTCATCTACCCTACAACATCAATTCCTTCAAAGACGAGGTATTGTGTGATATTTCGCCCCTTGAAGTTTGTGATGTTCTTTTAGCCCAACCATATTTGTGGAAGTGACATGTTGTGTATAAGTCTAGACCCCGCAATGTTATTATTACTTTAGGTAGACAATTGTACATGATACCAGAGGTAGCACCACCTACCGTTATTTATTTAATCTCTACTAAGCAGTGCAGTAAGGTCATTTCACAAACTGGGAAGTTCATCTTCTTTGTGATCCATTCTCACAGTAAGTAGAAGGTCACCGCCACATTCATGACCTCTACACTAAGATTCTCTTTGCAACAGAAGCAAGTGGATGGGATCGTGGAAGAGTACAGAGACATCTTCTCCTCACCCACCAGGGTACTGATGCACTGCCAAGTCAAGAATCCAATTGAGCTAACCCTTGGTGCACCGCTACCTAATGGACCGGTCTATCATCGCTCGTTGATGGAAAATGAAGAAATCAAGCATTAGATCCAAGAGCTTCTTCAAAAGGGGCACATCTGAACCAAATCCTCCCCTTGTAGAAGCTCGATTGTGCTGGTGCAAAAGAAATATGGGACCTGGAGGATCTACATTGATTACAGAGAATTAAACAAAATCACAGTCAGGAACTGGTACCCAATTCCCTGAATTGATGACCTTCTTGACCAACTCAAGGGGGGAAATTTCTTCAACAATATTGACCTAAAGTTTGACTACCACCACGTTTCCATCGAACCAACTAATATATGGAAGATAAATTTCAAATCTAAAGAAGGTCTCCTTGAATGAATGATCATGCCCTTTGGCTTAACAAATGCACTAGCAACTTTCATGATATTGATGGATGATGTATTGAGACCCTTCACCAACTATTTTGTGGTGGTATATATGGATGACATCCTCATCTTCAACAAAACTTGGGAGGAACACATGCAACATATTCAATATGTTTTGGGCACTCTGTGGCAACACAAGTTATATTCCAACTTGGAAAAATGCTCCTTTGGCATGAACAGGGTCCAATACTTTGGCTACATTGTTGATGAACATGGGGTACATGTGGATCCAACTAAGATCCAAGTCATGTGTGACTGGCCAGCCCCAACCACACTAACCAAGCTTCAGAGATTCATGGTACTTGCCAACTTCTATAGAAGATTCGTATTGGGATTCTCCCATATTGTATGGGCCCTCAACCAAGTAACCAAGGGCGGTGGCAAGGAAACATTTGCATAGGGGAAGGCACAAAAACAAGCATTTGATTATTTGAAGCATCACTTGTGCTCATCTCCAATACTCTCCTTACCCAATCTGCAACAACCGTTTGAGATTGATACTGATGCCTCTGACTATGCTCTAGGCACAATTCTCACTCAACATGGTCATCTGGTAGCATAACATAGTGAGACACTCTCAAATACTGTCTGAAAATACCCCACCTATGACAAATAAATGTATTCCATTGTGCAGGCATTTTTTCAATGGAAACATTACATTCTAGGAAAGGAGACAATCATCCACACTGATCACAAGCCTCTGCATTTCACACAGACACAAGGGAAGTTTCATAACGACCGCCATCAAAAGTGGTCCACATACCTACAACAATTCCATCTCAACATCAAGTATAAAATAGGGAGAAGAAATCATGTCACTGACAACCTTAGTCTCCCTCCCGTTGCTTCACTCACCATAGTGCTCCATTAATGTGGGCATGAGGCATATGAGTGGCCCCAGCTTTATCAACGTGACCCTCACTTCACCACCACCTATCATCTCTTGGGTACAAGAGCGGATGTCACTAATTTTCACATCCAGGATGAACTGTTATTCTATCTAGGCCACCTCTATGTTCCCACAAGCAAGCATGCAAGGATGAATTGGGAGGCTCACTACAGTTGGATGGCAGGACATTTTGGCATGGATAAAACTATGTTCATTCTACAGAAACATTTTTATTGGACAAAACTTTGACAAGACGACAACAAGTATATCAAATCTTGCACTTTTTGTGTCATTGCCAAGCCATCCATCAAGAAGCAAGGCTTATACACCCCTCTTCCTACTCCCAAGAGGCCTTGGGAATACATCTTGATGGATTATGTGTTTGGCCTCCCATCCACCAAGAAAGACAATGATTGTGTATTTGTGGTGGTTGATCGATTTTCAAAGATGTCCATTTTCACAGCCTGCAAGAAGTGCATCACAATGACAGATACTACCAAGCTCTTCTTCGAACAGGTGTGGGTCCATTTTGGGATACCACATACCATCACATCAAATCAGGACAATAGGTTCCTCAACACATTTTGGTCGAGTCTCCAGTCACTGTTGGACACCAAGATCACTAAATCCATTGCTTTCCACCCCCAAACTAATGGCCAGACAAAGGTTGTCAATCAAATGATTGTGCACATCTTATGTATGTACAAATCTAAGCATCCTCGTACATGGCATGAGAGTCTTTCCTATGTTCAACACAACTACAACAAGGCTCTCCATAGTTCCCCTGACCATAACCCATTTTAGGTTGGGTTGGCATTCCAACCCTTGGGTTCCATTGAGGTTGTACTACCTCTTGCAACCACACAAGAAGAATCTCCCCATGTTTAGTCTGATGCCAACAAAGACACCAGATTCATTGAGCGGATTCAACACATCCGCCAATAGGTCCATGAGATTTTGTAGAAAGTTAATGCTAAGTACAAATAGTGCCATGATCAACACCGGGTACCGTACCAGTTTCAGGTGGGAGGCAATGTCTTGTTACATTTGTAGAAACATCACCTTACAAGTCCCCATTGGAAGCTCCACCCACTTTTCTATGGTCCTTACACTATCACCATGGTTGTGGGTAATAATGATTTTGAGCTCAACACTCCACCCTTCCTTAGGTTGCACCTAGTGTTCAATGTGGACCTCCTTCGACCATATTTTCCACCATTTGGACACCTCATAGATTGTAGAACAGTTGAAACCAACATATCTCAACCCTGACTGCATGGAATATGCATCCATTGATCAGATAGTGGAGACACAGTTCAAGGGAACTCTCCAAAAAAGGATCCAACTTTATTGGGTTGTCAAGGCAGGGAAACTCCTAGACCAAGGAAAGTGGTTCACCCAGGGATAAATTCAGCATAAGTTTCCTCACCTGATGGGGGAACTCAATGCAATGGAGACCATAGCTTCATAAGGGGGGAGGATTGATCCAAGTGGATATTGGTGGCCACCCACTTATTCCAGTTGGCTCCTCTTGACAATTTTTAGTTCAACACGTTCTTTTGTACTTCTTTGTAATTGTGGGTTCTACACTTATGGGGATGTATGAATCCTTACACATTGTCTAGATGTATATTGGTGGTCTCCCACCTAATCCAACTATCTTATTTTGGAATTTTTCATGTTAGTACATCTTTCTGTACTTCCAGGGTCGTTTTGGGGCCCTAAACAATGCTTTTTTGGCTTGCCACAATCAAACTATAGACAGACTAAAATTTTGACAACATAATGTGTAGTTATCGGAAATACCTTTCCAACGGGCTATCACGTTCCTAAAACGAAGTTCATATGCAAAAGTTACGACCCCGGGAAGTTGAGGTACCAACTTACCCATCGAGGCCCACATAACTTTTGGTGTTTCATCTCCTAGGGTTAGGTTTTTGGATGTTTATGGTTTTGGCATTCATGAGTAATGTTAAAAAGGCCTATGGGGCCTCATTGTAATCATTTTGCTCAGATGGATGCGCGTAAAATCCACATCTCTTCTAAGAGATAGGTACCACCATTCGAGCAAGTTGTTTCAGTTCTGCAGTTTTACAGTTTCAACCTATTTTATTTATTCAATATAAGTTATTGTTCACTGGAAATTTTCTATTGTTCTTTGTATCTTTGTGTTATGGTATTCAATATTTTATTCATTTCGTTCTGATCATAAATCTAGATCATAGGATGGCTTCCATCTTGGAGCATGTGGCTGTCAAGGTTGAAAAGTATGTACAATGCACCAAGGATATGGGGGAAGTATTCAACACACCTATGGATCAACATCACTTCCCTTACATGCACATGTGTGAGGACCTGTTCTCCCAGTGGGTTGAGTATGAAAAAGCACACTTGCTAGATTATTCACCTCATGCATGAGGAATAACTGAGAGAAAACATGTTGATGAGTCCACTTTTCTTTCTATATTTACTTAAAATAACATTAGTACTATTTTTAGACGGTTTGATTTTTGATAAATAAGAGAATCAACCATGCACTTAGGGTTGATGGGTTTTTGTAAGAAAATTTTTGGATTAAGGCAAGAAGAAATTATTTTCCGAAGTTAATTCAGAAGCTCAGAAGGAGCCAAGGCATTTTACCAAATATGTGCATGCTATATTATAAGTGGATTGTTCTACAATTTGATTAAAAGCTACAGGTGTCTAGAAATATTTTAATCCTTTTTTAGTTATCTTGATTGATTAAGAAAATTCTGGATGAAGTTTGGTGAAAATATAATGTTATTTGATAATTGGTTCTTTGTGTTATGAAAACTTAGAAAAGTATAGAACTATTTCTTGTTTCTCTTTCTTTGTATATTTATGCATGTTGAAATAATGTAACTGCAAAGAGTATTCTTATTATTATTGTTATATTATTCATAGGATCAATCCCCATCGTGGATTGATCATGCCGGTTATTGTATTAGGACCAAATCCCCTTTTGCGGATTGGTCAACAGACAATTATAATAGGCAGAATAAGAAGTCGGCCCCAACAGTTATTATTGAGACCCATAAATATAATAAAGGTGGGTTTACCCACCTAGATTGAGAAGTCGGCCCTGCCAGTGAAGAGACACTTCACACGTGCCAGACTTGTATATATAGAGAGGCCAACACCTCACTTTGACACACAACACACTTGCTCATTTTCTAAGAGGCAAGTTGCGACTTACCAGTTGGAGAGAGGGAGAAGGGTGGCACATCTTTTGGAGAGGACTTTCTTTATTGGTTTGAGTTATATCTTGACATTATATTGGCAATTTATGATAAGGAAGTTTTTGCTGGGTTTTTTTCCCCTAGAGGGTTTCCCAGGATAAATGTTGTGTCTCTTGTGAATGTGTATTTCACAGTGATCTTGTTCTTATGTTGCTCTTATCTATTCAAATGAAAAGAACTATAATAATGGCATAAAACATTTACATGGTATCAAAGCCAACCTGAAGGAAGCATATTTCGCAAGAGAAAAATGTCACTGTTGCAGTACCTAGAAAGTGAAGCCTTTTAGCTCCAAAAACACCTAGAAAGTTGCGCCCTCCCCCAAGGATCATTTTGGCACCTTGAGCGCACCTTTTCAGTGGCTAGATCTCCCGGAAAGTGAAACCCTAGTTTCACAAAGTACCAGAAAACCAGAGTACCAGAAGTACCAGAAAACCAGAAGCACCAGTCCAGAAATCTGTAGATAAAGTTTGAGGGGGTAAAAGTTGGATTTTCAAAATGCTGAGTACACCATCATACTCGCCTCAACTTAGCGCATCTATCCCCTAGATCAGATTTTCAAAATTTGAAGTTTGAAAAATTAGGGTTTCCTCATAAAATTGTAAGTCGCAGTTGCAGTTGCAGTCTCAGAACCAGTTGCAGTTGCAGTACCAGTTGCAACTGTAGAACCATTTGCAATCACCCTTGAAGTTTTATTAATAATTGGTAATGATTACCGCTGCTACCAGATGGAGCTACTACCTGCAAATTCCATTGGATGTATGTACTCACATATGTTTAATGGTTAAACCCTAAAGATTATTTGCAGGAGAAGGGATCTTTTGCCATAGATCCAGAAGGATCTCAAGATCCAACACATTCATAGGAATGATGCAACCCAAGTGTGATTATTCTGATATATATCTATTTGTCATGACATTATCTTGATCAGTGTTGCATATTGAAGCTATGATCAAATTATTAGAAGGATTAAAAGTTAATCATAGAGCTTATCCTCTAACCTAACCTTCTATCAAGATAGCGTATTGTCTTAGTACAATAGACAGGTTGAAGAAAGCACTCATCACTTGAGTGAAGGAGACCTGTGTTACACATAAAAAAAACTCACTTTGATAGTGTCGCAAGTGTCTTCATTACAAAGGTCGCAAATGTCACATTTTGCTCACAAGTGTCGCATTTTGCTCACAAGTGTCGCAAGTGTCAAATAAGGCATAATGCCATGATGACTATGTCGTGCCTATAATGACATGAGAAGGACACTTGAAACACCTCAAACATTTGATTTGGAAGAGGAGGAAAGGTTAACTGGGCTCATGAACCTTTTTCCATCTGAAAGCACCCAAAAAACTGAGTTTTGGAGGAGAGTGCTCCCCTATACCTCTTCTGGGAGCGTTGACGCTCCCCCTTACACTGTCTGGGAGTGTTATAAAGCTCCTTTGGCCCTTTTGAGGGAGTGCTAGAGCCTTTAGGAGCGTTGGCGCCCCCCTTAATCCTACTGGGGAGCGCTACAACGCTCTGATGGCCCTTTTGAGGGAGCGCTACCTATTCTAGGTAGTTGTTAAGTTGTTGAAATGAATGGGGGAAGGATCCTTTCATTCTTGGAAGGCAGTTGGATTCGAATCCCTAGTCCATCCATGATCTTAGGGCAGATACTCAACTGAAGGAGTAAAATCCTCAACTTCCCCAAGGATATCTCAAGTGGTTAAAGCCTCTTCAAGGCTATATAAGCAAGCTTTCTAATGGTGAAAGGGCATGGAAAAGAGAGAATCACACCAAACTTATGATCTTATAAGTGGTGCTAGAACAAAGATATTTTGGAAGAAAGAGACCTATGATCTCATAGGGAGAAATTAGTGAAGCTATCATCATTCGGATCGTGGATCTTTTGAGAAAGGGGTAGACAAGGAGGACTTGACAGGACTACTGCAATCCATCGACGGCTGTAAGCAATGCTTTGTCCTCATTAATATAATTTTCTTGGCCTGTTTCTTTCTAATTCGTGTTCAATCTCACATGAATTTGTCTCTTTAGTAGATAGACCTATTTCAGACTAATATTGATAGAGTAAGAAGTGGTCGTACTTTGTTTGTCTACAGGGCTTATCGAAGAGCGAAAGATTGGAGCTCAACTCGGAGCATGCAGGGACAAACACCGGTAAAAGGTACTTATTTTCTCCTTCCTCCTCATGCATTAGTTTGTATAGATATAAAAGGAAGTCAATGACCATGATAAGCACTTTCTGTCCTAGAGTTAAGAGTCTAGCTCTTTGAGGAGGTCTACCTGTTCGCAGGGAGATTTTCCTTCAACAGAAACTGGCGACTCCATTGGGGAGAATCGAATCGAAAATTTTGGTTTTGATTTTTTCCTCATAAGACTTTGTATTTCCCTTTGTTGTCTTCCAAACTTGTTCACCCCTTCATATATGATTTCATTTGCTGATTGACTCTTTACTCCATCACACTCAGCTTGATTGCAAAAAATCCATTGAAATTTTGGGTTTTTTGGACTTTTTTCTGAGCTTTAGGACTCCAGCGCTCCCCTGCCTTGTTAGCAGAGCACCCGTGCTCCATTAATTTGTTGGAAAAAGCATATAATTCTCTCTTGGCCCTTATACCAGAGCGCCAGCCCTTTTTTGCCCAAAATCTCTTCAAAAATTGCATTTTTTGGGGGTCCAAACCCTGTTTTTTCACTTGTTGAGTTGCTTTGTGATTCAATGATTCTTCGTTTGACCTTTGACATGATTCCTCTTGAGAAGTAAACACCTTGTTGTTCATATTTTATGCCCTTCTTCATTATTTATTGAGTTTTTTCTATTGAGAGCTTGAAATCGATCCGCTGCTTTTTCCTCTCCTATCCAACTGAGTGGGAACTCCAATGAAGGACATTACAAGTCTGTGACTCTTCTCATTTGGTTCTTTGAGGTCATATGATCCAATCTCTTTCTCCTTATTTTTGCGTTTCTGGTTTTCTTTCTCTTGTTTGATCGCAAAAAAGGGTGTGTTGTTTGTGCGAAATCTGCATATTCTTGTCTGAATCTCCTTGATCTGAAAGGGTAGTTGGCAGGACAAGTTTTTCATTGAATTGATCATCGTTCGCATGAAAATGACAAAAGTACATATTAATGATTAGTTTGCATATTAGTTTTCATTTCTGAAATGTTGTAGCATCATATTGGATTTGATTGAGAACAAAATTGATTGAGGGCATTCCTTATCAAGTGTTTGATAGTGAAAATGACTCTTCCTCTTTCCCTTAAATAGG
>ML787898.1:192528-210360 GCA_009831015.1 Picea engelmannii | reverse complement strand
TCCATCTCTGATCAGTCCAGTTGATCAGGTGGTCAATTTAGTTTCCTCCTCGATTGAACCATGAACCCAAGTAGCTGATCCAGTTCCATCATTGATCAGCCCCGCTCTTCATCAAAAGAGTGACACCAAAGTGGTCGATTTGTTTTCATCCTCGGACGATCCCACTCTCCCGTTAGAGAGTGACACCAAAGCGGTCGATCCGTTTCCACCTGTTGACCCCACTCTTCCCTTGGAGAATGAAACTCAAGTGGTCGATCCAGTTTCACCATCGGTCGATCCCATTCCTCCATTGAGGAATGTCAAAGTGACTGATCAAGTTCCTTCCTCGGTCCGTCCCACTCTTCCTCTGAAGAGTGCTAAAGTGGTCTATCCAAGTCCACCATTGGTTGATCCGATCCATCATCGGTTGATCCTACTCCTCTTCTAGAGAGAAAATCCACTACTGCCCATGTTTTTCTCGTTAATACAAACTCTACCATACCGGGGGGCATTCCTCCTTCTCCTGCGAAACCCCCTCCAACTAATGAGGCCATCCTTTTTGATTGGGGTGTGCTAACTAGACTTCGTCTTCCCTCCCACATTCCTTTCCAGATTACAGTGCAGGTTCGTGGTCGAGACGTTCCTCAAATGTTGATAGATGAAGGTGAGTCCGTTAGTATTTTGTCTTCTGTTGCTTGGTACACTTTGGGTTATCTGCAACTTGCACCGGTTACACAGAACCTGTTAGCTTTTAACAAAAGAACTAGTCAACCTTTAGGGATCCTTCCTCAGTTTCCTGTAACTTTGGGAGGGAAAACTGTCTTTATCGATGTCATGGTAGTATGAGACCCCTTGAATTTCGCTTTACTCCTTGGGAGGGATTATGTCTATTCCATGAAAGCTATTGTATCCACTCTTTTCCATGTGATATCTTTTCCTCACAATGGAAGAATTGTGACTATTGATCAACTTTCATTCATTGGCCCTGAATGGGTTACCTACCTAAGTGGTTCTTATATACAGACAATATCACCCTCGCCGCATGTCAATTATGTGGCATTGTCTCTCATGATTTCAACTTCTGATGCTTTGGATCCGGTAGTTGACTTGGTGATCTCTTCGATAGGGTTATTGGAGCCTGATCTCCTTACCCCTGTCACGACCCTCGACATGTGTTCCTTCCAAAGTGATTCTCTTCCATTGAGTGAAGATCTCTTGGAAGCCATGACTGAGTTTTGTCCTTTGACGTGGTGCCCTTCTAGAGCATTATCCTGTTGAAAGCCATGATCAAGAAACCACGAGCATAGTTTCTCTTCTCTGTGGCAAGCTCGTTAAAAAATGAAACAGAGGCCTTGAGCATAGTTCTTTTCCTGTGTCAAGCTCGTTAACAAATGAAACAATCATCTCTCTTAAACCATCTTTTCATCTACCCTTCTCCTTTTTCTCATCTACTAGAGAAATTGGTGACGAATTTAGAGTCGGTGAATGAATTGAAGCTTGGAGGGCATGTCTCCTGCCTTTGATGATCTTTCTAGAGTTAAGACACAAGCTTTCAAGCTAGGGGCATACCGATCTTAGTCTTTGTTCTTTTTCGTGCTCGTAAAATACACGAGAATACATCCGGGTAGACTTTTATCTGTTTTTCGGACCTGTATGGACATACGAAAAAGGAACCCCCTAGAGTCTCCTTTAAGCTCTTTTCAGACTCTCTAAACATGAAAAGATTGTCGAGTGATCTTGCTTTCTTTCCCACTCATTAAATGGTTTGAAAGGGCATCTTTCGATTGATAATTTATCTCTTTTTCGGCCTCGCTAGACTAACATTACGAAAAAGGACAACCTTGGAGTCATCTTTAAGTTCTTTTCAGACTCTCTAAAGATGAAAATATTATCGAGTGACCTTGTTCTCTTCACGCTCATTAAAGTATTTGAATAAAACGTCTGTTGAGCGATAGTTTATCTCTTTTTCGGTCTCGTCAGACTACTTTACGAAAAAGGAACTGAGATAGTTCTCTTTTAAGTGTTTTTCCAGACTCTATAATCATGAAAAACCTTCAAGTTTTCTGTCTTTGGACTCACTAAAACAAACATCGACAGGCCCATATGGGACCAAACCCTTACTTCTTCCAGTTCGTTAAACAAAGGAAGAGGAACTTACTGAAGGTGAGTTATATCGAGCATGTGTTATCCTCCTCGAGCTCATTAAATCAAAAAGAGGTACTCATCTATCTGGATGGGGGGAAATTTGAAAGAATCAAGCCAAGAAGTCTCTTGGGAGCATTACCAAGCAAGCCAAGAGTCGCCCTTAAACACGACACTTTGTCTTTTGCACACATTATAATCCATTGAACCTCTACACTGAACCAATCCTCTGAGTTTTTCTTACTCCTTTGGGTCACCTGACGTAAGTCACAGTATCCATTGCATCATCGTGTTTTGGTCCATGTCATGTTTCTGCTATTGTGCCTCAGTGTTCAAGGGAAGTATCCGCCTCTAGATTCAGCCATCACAAATATCTTGTCTCAAAGCCCGTGTCAGTCCATGTTCATTTGATCTACCAATTACATCTTTGTGCATGTTTCGTGTCGTTGATGGGGGATACATCAAGGCCCTCCTTCGACGATTCTATTCCTGTCGACTTCAACACATTATCCAGGAACTAGCCTTAGAAACCAGTTAGTACTTTGGGACCTGCATGCCTCAATGGCAGGCCTCCTCACATTCGACAGTGGGTTTACATCATTGACCTCTGATCGGATGATTCCATGGATGTTCGACTTCAGCTCATCCATTCACATTCGTTGGAATATACTAGAGTACCTTGGGAATCATTGACATTAATGGCAATCTCCCTCGCGCTTGTTAACGGTTTACATCATTGACCGGTAATCAAGTGGTTTATGCCATGTTCGACATCAGGACATCGATTCACATGGTTAGATTCATACTACATTGGGATCGGTAAGAAGACCCTAGGTTGAGTAATCACTTTGATATGTACTTTGTCCAGGTCGTGATGGAGTTTCTCTTGAACAATGACACATATACTGTTACATAGATCCACTTTGTATTGGTCGTGGCTATATCTTGTCATCTCGTAGATCCACTATGTATTCTTCATGGATACGATCAGTTCATGTCATAAGAGTATAGATCCATAGTGTATTTTCAGTGGCTATACCTTTTTATCAATACAATTATGGATCCGTAGTGTATTTTATGGCGGCCATATCTTGCAAGTCTTGATCACCCAAGCATAGTTATGCTTGCCTTGGGTTTTAAACATGTCATAATATTTGTTTGATGTTTGTGTGCAACTTTTGTCAGGTTCTCTGCGTCTATACTCTTGCTTGAAAGTCTACAAATCATTTCAGTTATCAGTCCCTGTCTTCTAACTTCATACTTTGGGGGGCAATCTGTTACACATAAAAAATACTCACTTTGATAGTGTCGCAAGTGTCATCATTACAAAGGTCGCAAATGTCACATTTTTCTCACAAGTGTCGCATTTTGCTCACAAGTGTCGCAAGTGTCAAAGAAGGCATAATGCCATGGTGTCTATGTCATGCCTATAATGACATGATAAGGACACTTGAAACACCTCAAACATTTGATTTGGAAGAGGAGGAAAGGTTAACTAGGTTCATGAACCTTTTTCCATCTGAAAGCACCCAAAAAACTGAGTTTTGGAGGAGAGCGCTCCCCTATACCTCTTTTGGGAGCGCTGGCGCTCCCCCTTACACTGTCTGGGAGCGTTATAAAGCTCCTTTGGCCTTTTGAGGGAGCTCTGGTGCCTTTAGGAGCACTGAAACTCCCCTTAATCCTACTGGGGAGTGCTACAATTCTTTGATGGCCCTTTTGAGGGAGCTCTACCTATTCTGGGTAGTTATTAAGTTGTTGAGATGAATGGGGGAAGGATCCTTTCATTCTTGGAAGGCAGTTGGATTCGAATCCCTAGTCCAGCCATGATCTTAGGCTAGATCCTCAACTGAAGGAGGAAAATCCTCGATTTCCCCAAGGATATCTCAAGTGGTTAAAGCCTCTTCAAGGCTATATAAGCAAGCTTTCTAATGGTGAAAGGGCATGGAAAAGAGAGAATCACACCAAACTTATGATCTTATAAGTGGTGCTGGAACAGAGATATTTTGGAAGCAAGAGACCTATGATCTCATAGGGAGAAATTAGTGAAGCTATCATCATTCGGATCGTGGATCTTTTGAGCAAGGGGTAGACAAGGAGGACTTGACAGGACTGCTGTAATCCATCGACGACTGTAAGCAATGTTTTGTCCTCATTAATATAATTTGCTTGGCCTGTTTCTTTCTTATTCGTGTTCAATATCACATGAATTTGTCTCTTTAGTATATAGACCTATTTTGGACTAATCTTGATAGAGTAGGAAGTGGTTGTACTTTGTTTGTCTACAGGGCTTATCAAAGAGCGAAAGATTGGAGCTCAACTCGGAGCATGCAGGGACAAACACCGGTAAAAGGTACTTCTTTTCTCCTTCCTCCTCATGCATTAGTTTGTGTAGATCTAAAAGGAAGTCAGTGACCATGATAAGCACTTTTTGTCCTAGAGTTAAGAGTCTAGCTCTTTGAAGAGGTCTACCTGTCCGCATGGAGATTTTCCTTCAACATAAACTGGCGACTCCACTCGGGAGAATCGAATCGAAACTTTTGGTTTTGATTTTTTCCTCATAATACCTTGTCTTTCCCTTTGTTGTTTTCCAACCTTGTTCACCCCTTCATATCTAATTGCATTTTCTGATTGACTCTTTACTCCATCACACTCATCTTGATTGCAAAAATTCCATTGAAATTTTGGGTTTTTTGGACTTTTTTCTGAGCTTTAGGACTCCAGCGCTACCCTTCCTTGTTAGTAGAGCACCAGGGATCCCTTAAGCTGCTGGACAGAGCTTTATAATGCTCTAGTGGCCCTTATACCAGAGCGCCAACCCTTTTTTGCCCACAATCTCTTCAAAAATTGCATTTTTGGGGGGTCCAAACCCTGTTTTTTCACTTGTTGAGCTGCTTTGTGATTCAATGATTCTTCCTTTGACCTTTGACATGCTTCCTCTTGAGAAGTAAACACCTTGTTGTTCATATTTTATTCCCTTATTCATTATTTCTTGAGTTTTTGTTGTTGAGAGCTTGAAATCGATCCGCTGCTTTTTCCTCTCCTATCCAACTGAGTGGGAACTCCAGTGAAGGACATTAGAAGTCTATGACTCTTCTCATTTGGTTCTTTGAGGTCATCTGATCCAATCTCTTTCTCCTTATTTTTGCGTTTTTGGTTTTCTTTCTCTTGTTTGATCGCAAAAAAGGGTGTGTTGTTTGTGAGAAATATGCATATTCTTGTCTGAATCTCCTTGATCTGAAAGGGTAGTTGGCAGGACAAGTTTTTCATTGAATTGATCATCGTTCGCATGAAAACAACAAAAGTACATCTTAATGATTAGTTTGCATTTATGAAATGTTGTAGCATCATATTGGATTTGATTGAGAACAAAATTGATTGAGGGCATTCCTTATCAAGTGTTTGATAGTGAAAACGACTCTTCCTCTTTCCCTTAAATAGGTATTCATTGAAAAGAAATGATTGCTTATCATATTTCATGCATATTTTTGGGAATTAATTCATCATTCCATCAGTTTCACTTTCGTACACCCTCTGAGTAAACAACAACCATTAAAATCAACGCTTAACTAAAATTTATCAGACTTTTTACATCTTTGTTAGCAAACCTACATTAGTTTAAGGTGTAGGGCTTTGGAATAGGTTGAAAGGATAAATTTCCAAAGCTATCGAACAAACTTAGTATCTTTCTGTAGGGAGAGTCAAATCAAATTGTCGTATTGGCTTGCTGGGATCCCCCTCTCACACAGGGGTTACGCACAAGGTCACATTCGGGTGAGTTACGAAGATTATCCCTCCGTGGCCCAACTGTTTGTAGTGGTCAAATCGTATATTGGGGGTCACTGGAAGGTATACCCACGATTATGTGTGGGATCCTTTCGGGTTGATTTCAGACTTGTTATCCTGCCCATACGTTCCGACTGGACTGTCAATTGTACCGGCCTAGGGGCTGACTACGAGTTGGTGACCTTAGTAGCCACAGTCTTTAGGGTCTCACACAAGGTGACGGTGAAGGGAAGTCTCACTGTACCTGGAACAGACGTTGGTCAAACTCACTCGGGCTCCTTGGAGGGTAAATCCACAATTACTGCGTGGAAGCTTGCACCAAGGTGTAAGTCCATTAAGCAGGTCGCCAATGTAACTGATCCACCTGCTCTATCCCTGCCCCTTCCTATTTTGATCTCGCGACGTTGGATTTCATCACCAACTAGTGGTTTCATCGTAGGAAGGTTTGTTTGATTGATTGCTTCTTAGATTCATAGTGTGTGTTGTTTGTTTCACTTAGTGGACCTTAGGTCGAGTCAGTGATAATGGCATCGAATCCTGGGAGTACCAATCGAGGAACCCCTTCTCCTGGGGAACCTTATACCTTTCATTTGTTTGGAAACTTTGGTCCTCCATATGTTGCCACACTGAGTCTTCCAGGACTCACTATTGGATTATCAGTTTGGTTGTTCCCCACTCTGGTGATCCTGAATCCTCCCAATGTTTCAGTTGCACCTAATACTTTGGATGTCAATACACCACCCACACATCAACCTCATGTCGAATTTTCACCTTCTTCATCCATCAAGTCTCCTTCCATTTCTCCTTCTTCGCCTAGTGAAATCTCTAAAGAAAGTAGCCAGGTTGATCAGAAGAAGAAGAGCCCGAAAAGGACAAAGGACCCAACAACATCTGATGTTGGCTCTAAGCAACCAGTTACTGTTAATAGTACTGGGAGTGTTGATGAGGTCAACAAGATTAAAATGAAAAATTCAAAACCCAAATTCCCTTGCAGCCTTGGTAAGGTTGACCACTTTCTGACGGATTGCCCCGGTCTTATCCAGGTCTTAGAAATGTGGTATTCCACGTCGTCGGCCTCTGTCGGTCATGTCGATGATACCCCGTCAACTAGTGATGTTCAGGTTGGTAAGAAGAAGAAAATTGTCAAGTTCCCTTGCATGTTATGTAAAGGTAATCATTACTCTCACCTTTGTCCTCGCATGGAGGAGGCTTCTTCTCTTTTGGAAAAACTTCAACTTCCAAAAGGTTATCGTAAGCTTTCCTCCGACCCATCGTTGGTTGATGGACTGGTCAATCCGGTTCCATCTCTGATCAATCCGGTTGATCAGGTGGTCAATCTAGTTTCCTCCTCGATTGAACCACGAACCCAAGTAGTTGATCCAGTTTCGTCATCGATCAACCCCGCTCTTCATCAAAAGAGTGACACCAAAGTGGTCGATCTGTTTTCATCCTCGGTCGATCCCACTCTCTCGTTAGAGAGTGACACCAAAGCAGTCGATCCGTTTCCACCTATTGACCCCATTCTTCCCTTGGAGAATGAAACTCAAGTGGTCGATCCAGTTTTTCCATCGGTCGATCCCATTCCTCCATTGAGGAATGTCAAAGTGACTGATCCAGTTCCTTCCTTGGTTCGTCCCAATCTTCCTCTGAAGAGTGTTAAAGTGGTCTATCCAAGTCCACCATTGGTTGATCCGATCTAATCATCGGTTGATCCTACTCCTCTTCTAGAGAGAAAAACTGCTACTGGCCATGTTTTTCGCGTTAATACAGACTCTACCGTACCGGGGGGCATTCCTCCTTCTCCTGCGAAACCCCCTCCAACTAATGAGGCCATCCTTTTTTATTGGGGTGTGCTAACTAGACCTCGTCTTCCCTCCCACATTCCTTTCCAGATTACAGTACAGTTTTGTGGTCGGGACATTCCTCAAACGCTGATAGATGAAGGTGCGTCCGTTAGTATTTTGCCTTTTGTTGATTGGTACACTTTGGGTTGTCCGCAGCTTGCACCGGTTACACGAAATCTATTAGCTTTTAACAGAATAACTAGTCAACCTTTAGGGATCCTTCCTCAGTTTCCTGTAACTTTGGGAGGAAAAACTGTCTTTATCGATTTCATGGTAGTCCGAGACCCCTTGGATTTTGCTTTACTCCTTGGGCGGGATTATGTCTATGCCATGAAAGCTATTGTATCCACTCTTTTTCGTGTGATATGTTTTCCTCACAATGGAAGAATTGTGACTATTGATCAACTTTCATTCATTGGCCCTGACTGGGTTACCTCCCTAAGTGGTTCTTATATACAGACAGTATCACCCTCGCCGCATGTCAATTATGTGGCATTGTCTCCCGTGATTTCAACTTCTGATGCTTTGGATATGGTAGTTGACATGGTGATCTCTTCGGTAGGGTTATTGGAGCCTGATCTCCTTACCCCTGTCATGAACCTCCACATGTGTTCCTTCCAAAGTGATTCTCTTCCATCCAGTGAATATCTCTTGGAAGCCATGACCGAGTTCTTTCCTTTGACGTGGTGCCCTTCAAGAGAATTATCCTCTTGAAAGCCATGATCAAGAAACCACGAGCATAGTTTCTCTTCTCTGTGGCAAGCTCGTTAAAAAATGAAATAGAGGCCTTGAGCATAGTTCTTTTCCTGTGTCAAGCTCGTTAACAAATGAAACAATCATCTCTCTTAAACCTTCTTTTCATCCACCCTTCTCCTTTTTCTCATCTACTAGAGAAATTGGTGACGAATTTAGAGTCGGTGAATGAATTGAAGCTTGGAGAGAATGTCTCCAGCATTTGATGATCTTTCTAGAGTTAAGCCACTAGCTTTCAAGCTGGGGGCATACCGAGCTTAGTCTTTGTTCTTTCTCGTGCTCGTAAAATACATGAGAATGCATTCAGGTAGACTTTTATCTCTTTTTCGGACCTGTATGGACATATGAAAAAGGAACCCCCTAGAGTCTCCTTTAAGCTCTTTTCAGACTCTCTAAACATGAAAAGATTGCCGAGTGATCTTGCTTTCTTTCCCACTCGTTAAATTTTTTGAAAGGGCGTCTTTTGAGTGATAATTTATCTCTTTTTCGGCCTCGCGAGACTAACATTACGAAAAAGGACAACCTTGGAGTCATCTTTAAGTTCTTTTCAGACTCTCTAAAGATGAAAAGATTACCGAGCGACCTTGTTCTCTTCATGCCCGTTAAAGTATTTGAAGAAAATGTTTGTTGAGCGATAGTTTATCTCTTTTTTGGTCTCGTTAGACTACTTTACGAAAAAGGAACTGAGAGGGTTCTCTTTTAAGTGTTTTTCCAGACTCTATAATCATGAAAAACCTTCGAGTTTTCTGTCCTTGGACTCGCTAAAACAAACATCGACAGACCCATATGGGACCAAACCCTTACTTCTTCCAGTTCGTTAAACAAAGGAAGAGGAACTTACCGAAGGTGAGTTATATCGAGCATGTGTTATCCTCCTCGAGCTCATTAAATCAAAAAGAGGTACTCATCTATCTGGATGGGGGGGAATTTGAAAGAAGCAAGCCAAGCAGTCTCTTGGGAACATTACCAAACAAGCCAAGAGTCACCCTTAAACATGACACTTTGTCTTTTTCACGCATTATAATCCGCTAAACCTCTGCACTGAACCAATCCTCTGAGTTTTTCTTACTCCTTTGGGTCACCTGACGTAAGTCACAATATCCATTACATCATCGTGTTTTGGTCCAGGTCATGTTTCTGCTATTGTGCCTTAGTGTTCAAGGGAAGTATCCACTTCTAGAGTCATCCATCACAAATATCTTGTCTCAAAACCCATGTCAGTCCATGTTCATTTGATCTACCAATTACATCTCTGTGCCTATTTCGTGTCGTTGATGGGGGATACATCAAGGCCCTCCTTCGACGATTCTATTCCTGTCAACTTCAACACATTATCCAGGAACTAGCCTTAGAAACCAGTTAGTAATTTGGGACCTACATGCCTCAATGGCAGGCCTCCTCACATTCGACAGTGGGTTAACATCATTGACCTCTGATCGGATGATTCCACGGTTGTTTGACTTCATCTCATCCATTCAAATTCGTTGGAATGTACTAGAGTACCTTGGGAATCATTGACATTAATGGTGATCTCCCTCGCGCTTGTTAACAGTTTACATCATTGACCGGTAATCAAGTGGTTTCTTCCATGTTCGACATCAGGACATCTATTCACATGGTTAGATTCGTACTACATTGGGATCGGTAAGAAGACCCTAGGTTGAGTGATCACTTTGATATGTACTTTGTCCAGGTTGTGATGGAGTTTCTCTTGAACAATGACACATATATTGTTACATAGATCCACTTTGTATTGGTCGTGGCTATGTCTTGTCATCTTGTAGATCCACTGTGTATTCTTTGTGGCTATGATCAGTTCATGTCATAAGAGTATATATCCACAGTGTATTTTCAGTGGCTATACCTTTTTATCAATACAATTATGGATCTACAGTGTATTTAATGGTGGCCATATCTTGCAAGTCTTGATCACCCAAGCATAGGTATGCTTGCCTTGGGTTTGAAACATGTCATAATATTTGTTGGATGTTTGTGTGCAACTTTTTTCAGGTTCTCTTCGTCTATACTCTTGCTTGAAAGTCTACAAAGCATTTTAGTTATCAGTCCCTGTCTTCTAAGTTCATACTTTGGGGGGCAATCTGTTACACATAAAAAATACTCACTTTGATAGTTTCGTAAGTGTTGTCATTACAAAGGTCGCAAATGTCGCATTTTGCTCACAAGTGTCGCATTTTGCTCACAAGTGTTGCATTTTTCTCACAAGTGTCGCAAGTGTCAAAGAAGGCATAATACCATGATGCTTATGTCATGCCTATAATGACATGAGAAGGACACTTGAAACACCTCAAACATTTGATTTGGAAGAGGAGGAAAGGTTAACTGGGCTCATGAACCTTTTGCCATCTGAAAGCACCCAAAAAACTGATTTTTGGAGGAGAGCGCTCCCCTATACCTCTTCTGTGAGTGTTGGTGCTCCCCCTTACATTGTTTGGGAGTGTTATAAATCTCCTTTGGCCCTTTTGAGGGAGCGCTGGTGCTCCCCTTAAGCCTACTGGGGAGCACTACAACGCTCTGATGGCCCTTTTGAGGGAGCACTACCTATTCTGGGCAGTTTTTAAGTTGTTGAGATGAACGGGGGAAGGATCCTTTCATTCTTGGAAGGCAGTTGGATTCAAATCCCTAGTCCAAACATGATCTTAGGGAAGATCCTCAACTGAAGGAGTAAAATCCTCAACTTCCCCAAGGATATCTCAAGTGGTTAAAGCCTCTTCAAGGCTATATAAGCAAGCTTTCTAATGGTGAAAGGGCATGGAAAAGAGAGAATCACACCAAACTTATGATCTTATAAGTGGTGTTGGAACAAAGATATTTTGGAAGCAAGAGACCTATGATCTCTTAGGGAGCAATCAGTGAAGCTATCATCATTCAGATTTTGGATCTTTTGAGCAAGGGGTAGACAAGGAGGACTTGACAGGACTGCTGCAATCCATCGATGCCTGTAAGCAATGTTTTGTCCTCATTAATATAATTTGCTTGGCATGTTTCTTTCTAATTCATGTTCAATATCACATGAATTTGTCTCTTTAGTAGATATACCTATTTCGAACTAATCTTGATAGAGTAGGAAGTGGTCATACTTTGTTTGTCTACAGGGCTTATCGAAGAGCGAAAGATTGGAGCTCAACTCGGAGCGTGCAGGGACAAACACCGGTAAAAGGTACTTCTTTTCTCCTTCCTCCTCATGCATTAGTTTGTATAGATCTAAAAGGAAGTCAGTGACCATGATAAGCACTTTCTGTCCTAGAGTTAAGAGTCTATCTCTTTGAGGAGGTCTACCTGTCCATAGGGAGATTTTCCTTCAACGACCTGGAAGAAAAGCAAGCACTCATTCTTGAGGACAAGGCTCTAGGTTTGATTAATAAAGATTAATAAGATTCAAAGGTACACATGATAAGCTGATGACTATAATTGAGATAGAATTCATCGTAAAGTATTACACTTGATAGCATGTACTTTGCCTGATACAACTAACACCTCCTCTAGGAGAAACCTCGTGTGTTAGTTCCAGGTTGCCATGGAAGAATGCTTGGTCACAACACTATGAGAGTGTTGACCTCATTTCATATTGTATTCCCTACCTTTAATCTTTGCTTCAGATAAATTATAAGTGATAGCTCTAAAGGAGCTACTAGGATGATTGTTCATGCTATTGCTTTATATTATCTAAGGGATATTACTCTTGCTTTTTGTTTTGCTGACCTTGCTCCAGGTCACATGTAATAACCTTGAGGAAGCTATGGTGAAGGTTGTAGAAGGCAACATGATAAAGAAGAGACCATAGATGAAGCAATCACCATTGGAAGAGAAGAAGGTAGCTTGCATAAGCTAAAGGGTTACTGAGAAGCTGCCATGACCCACACCATTGAAGAATCTTGGCATTGAAGATTAGCTCACTTCAACAACAAGGTGCTACCATACATATGCAAAGCGGTCACAGGTTTACCATAACTCAAAGGTGACCATGAAGGCATATGCAATGGATGTGCACAAGGGAAGAACATCAAGAACCTGTTTCCGAAGAAGGACATCAAGGCATAAGGAGTCCTAGAACTCATTTATTCAGATGTATGTGGCCCAATTCCATCATCCTCCATTAATGGGTATGTACACTATGTATCATTCATTAATGATTATTCTTGTAAAATACCTGGATATATTTGAAGTGTTCAGCAAGATCAAGGAATTCAAAGCCTTGATAAGAGAACCCTTCTGTAAAGAAGATTAAGGTACTCAGGTCAGATAATGGAGGAGAATATACCTCAAAAGAGTTCGTGAACTTCTGCAAAGATGTTGGGATCAAGATCCCCAAAAAAACGGTGTAGCTGAACGAAAGAACAAAACCATACTGGAAGCTGTGAAGACTATGATCCATGATCAAGATCTTCATATGTGCTTATGGGAAAAAGCAGCAATGGCAGTTGTTTATGTGCAGAACCAATTATCCCATAGTGCACTTGGTCTCAAGACACCAGAAGAGATGTTCACCAGAAAGAAGCCAAAGGTAAGCCATCTCAAAAGATTTGGTTGTCCAGTGTTTATTCATATACCAAAAGATAAAAGAAACAAGCTAGAACCCTCCGGAAAGAAGGGAATATTTGTGGGATATTGTGAGGTCTCCAAGGCCTTTAGAATCTACATACCTGGTCACTGCCACATTGAAATCAGTAGGGACGTGACCTTTGATGAAGAAGAAGCACTTAATAAATCAAGAATATTCCAGCTTGAAGAAGTATATGAAGAGGAACATGTAAATCCCAGGATTGCAGAATCCGTGAGGGTAGTTCCCAGAGCTGTAGAACCAGTAAGGGAAGTCGTAACTTCCCTTGATGAGGAGACTCCTGAAGACCACGATATAAAAGAAGTTCAAGAACCTCCTCAAATGACCTTCTCCCATAAAATAAATCATGCTTGGGCAAGATATCTCATTCAAGATGGAGATAAGTATGGTGTTCTAGAAGGAACCTCGAGACAAGTGAAAAGACCAAAGCCATTCTCCAGTTACAGAGCTTTGATGTGTAATCTACTAGATGAAGAGCCTACCTGCTTTGAAGAAGCCATTCAAAAGAAGGAATGGGAAGATGCCATGACAGAGGAATACCAATCCATAATAAAGAATGATGGGAAATAATTCCCAGACCAAAAAGTAAGGATGTGGTATCATCAAAATGGCTCTTCAAAATAAAACATGCTGCTAATGGAAGTATTGAGAAATATAAAGCAAGATTTGTCGCTTGTGGCTTTTCCTAGAAAGAAGGCATTGACTATGAAGAGACATTCGCTCCTGTATCCAGATACACTTCAATCAGGACCATCATAGCTCTTGCAGCTAAGATGAAGTGGAAGCTGCACCAAATGGACGTGATGACATCTTTCCTAAATGGTGTCATCGAAGAGGAAGTGTATATAGAGAAACCTCAAGGATTTGAGGTTGAAGACAAGAAATCTCATGTCTACAGATTGAAGAAATCCTTATACGGATTGAAGCAAGCTCCTAGAGCTTGGTATGGCCGTATTGATAGTTTCTTGACGAGCTTAGGATTTACCAAGAGTAAAGAAGACTCAAATCTCTACTTCAAAATTATGGATAATGAGCCAGTAATCTTACTGCTATATGTGGATGACATATTCTTAACTAGAGAAGAAAAGATCATCGTTGAATGTAAAAAGGAGACTTGCCTCTGAATTTGAAATGAAATACCTTGGCCTAATGCATTATTTCTTAGGTCTTGAGGTATGGCAGAGTCCAGATAGGATCTTCCTTAACCAAGGGAAGTACACGGTCGAGATCTTAAAGAGATTCGACATGCTAGAATGCAAACCCATGAATACACTCATGGAAGCGAAGCTGAAGTTTCCGGTCAATACTTCATTAGATTTGATTGATGCCACACTATAGAGACAGATTATTGGATCACTAATGTACCTGACGAACACCAGACATTTGTTTTGCCATGAACACCTTGAGTCAGTTTCTAGTAGAGCCCAGACATGTTGACCTAGTGGCTGCAAAACATGTGATGAGGTACCTTAAAGGTACATTAGATTATGGTCTCAGTTATGACGAAGATCATAATTTCACATTGAGTGGATACACTGATTCAGATTGGGAAGGAAGCGTTGCTGAAAAAAAAAAAACACTTCCGGATGTTGTTTCAGTTTGGGATCAGCCATGATCTCGTGGCAGAGTAGGAATCAATCTAGTATTGCTCTCACCACAGCAGAAGCAGAGTACATTGCCACATGTTCTGCTAGCTGCGAAGCTATATGGCTTCGAAAGTTGCTGACCGGTCTATTTGACTTAGAAATGGAAGCAACCATGATCCTATGTGACAACCAGAGTTGCATAAAGATGACAGAGAATTTTGTATTCCATGAACAAGTCGAAGCACATAGAGATTCGCTATCATTACATCCGTGACATGGTGCAGAGAGGATCCTTGAAGCTCCTGTATGTTAGCACGAATGAACAGGTTGTTGATATGTTGACCAAAACTCTATCTCATGTAAAGTTTGAAACACTTTCGAGATAAGCTTGGTATAGTCCAAAAGGACCCTCCCTGAAAGGGGGAGTATAGATGATTCCTTGCTTCTGACCTTGCTGTTAGACGTAAAGCAAGATGATTCCTTGCTTCTGACCTCATTGTTAGACGTAAAGCAAGATGATGATGTGTTCCTTTCTTCTGACCTAGTTGTTAGATGTAAAGCAAGATGATTCCTTGCTTCTGACCTCGTTGTTGGACGTAAAGCAATATGATGATGTGTTCCTTTCTTCTGACCTAGTTGTTAGACATAAAGCAAGATGATTCCTTGCTTCTGACCTCATTGTTAGACGTAAAGAAAGATGATGACGTGTTCCTTGCTTCTGACCTAGTTGTTAGACGTAAAGAAAGATGATTCCTTGCTTCTGACCTCGCTGTTAGATGTAAAGAAAGATGATGATGTGTTCCTTGCTTCTGACCTAGTTGTTAGATGTAAAGAAAGATGATTCCTTGCTTCTGACCTCGTTGTTAGACATAAAACAAAATGATGATGTGTTCCTCGCTTCTGACCTAGTTGTTAGACGTAAAGCAAGATGATTCCTTGCTTCTAACCTCGTTGTTAGACGTAAAGCAAGATGATGATGTGTTCCTTGCTTCTGACCTAGTTGCTAGACGTAAAGCAAGATGATTCCTTGCTTCTAACCCAGTTGTTAGACGTAAAGCAAGATGATGTATACCTTGCTTCTAACCTAGTTGTCAGACGTAAAGCAAGATCTGACTGACACTGAGCTACCAACTTAACAACTGTGACATTGAGCTAGTGTAATACTGTGATGTGCCAGCCTAGTGTCGTGATGAGGTATCATTTTTTTACTGATACATATTGATGCAGATGATGATGGCATTCTTTCGAGAATGAAGATGCTGCTGATGAAGAAAACTTCCAATGACTCGTAAATATGCCAGCCAATGTTCCAAGATGATATTGATGATACTATCCTCCTGATGCCACTGATGATGCAGACCTCTCTTGCCTGATGCTATTGAAGAATACCCTTCTTGTAAAGGGGGAGTGTTGAAATAATGTAACTGCAAAGAGTATTCTTATTATTATTGTTATATTATTCATAGGATCAATCTCCATTGTGGATTGATCATGTCGGTTAATGTATTAGGACCAAATCCCCTTTTGTGGATTGGTCAACAGACAATTATAATAGGCAGAATGAGAAGTCGGCCCCAACAGTTATTATTGAGACCCAGAAATATAATAAAGGTGGGTTTGCCCACCCAGATTGAGAAGTCGGCCCTACCAATGAAGAGACACTTCACACATGCCAGACTTGTATATATAGAGAGGCCAACGCCTCACTTTGACACACAACACACTTGCTCATTTTCTAAGAGGCAAGTTGCGACTTACTAGTTGGAGAGAGGGAGAAGAGTGGTGCATCTTTTGGAGAGGACTTTTTGTATTGGTTTGAGTTATCTCTTGACATTATATTGGCAATTTATGATAAGGAAGTTTTTGTTGGGTTTTCTTCCCCTAGAGGGTTTCCCAGGATAAATGTTGTGTCTCTTGTGAATCTGTATTTCTCAGTGATCTTGTTCTTATGTTGCTCTTATCTATTGAAATGCAAAGAACTATAATAATGGCATAAAACATTTACACTACATGCATGTTATTTAATTTTATTTCTTAAGTATGTCTAGTAATTTATAAATTTCATTTGGTATTATTGCTGGAGGAATTTAGTTTTCAGATGTTACTTACTCACCGTTGCTAAGGGTTATCATGGGCATGAATTTCCCCAATCAATCTCTTTCTTTTCTCATTAATTTTCCCCTTCGTAATATAAAAGAAAACACAATAAATTAAAAAGAGAAAAGATAACAAAGTAGTTAAATGAACACATCTGAAATAAACAAAATCAGTAAATCTCATCGAACAACTATTGGGCCATCAATATAGAGGATTACACCATCCCAAATGCGAAAGAGTCTAATTGGGACTCATCCTTAGGTGTGATCCCTATTGTTGAGTCAAAGGGAATCTAACCCCCTCAACATGATTATTGGGTGATATTGTGGCTGATTTCATATATTTGAATAAGTGGTTGATTGGCTAAGTGGGTCTAGGGGTGGAGAATAGGCCAGGGCAAGGCACTTAAGGATGTATTTGTTGTGAATTGGAAATCTTGGAAGAGTTGTCAGTATAAATTTGATAAAAGTAGACCTAGGGGCCTTCAACCTTAATGTTGATTGGTTTGGTTGGGTGGAGAGTTTTCTATCCTCCACTTGTTGTTGAATTCCTACTAGAAGGCCTATAACTAAGGTCAACATTGGATATTAACAACTAGTTGAACATGTAAGTTTTAGTTGTTTTTCCTAAATTTTTGTATAAATGCATTAAGATATTAATTTTTATAGGAAATTTGCAACATACTAATGATTTTTTTCAAATGCATTGTATATTCTTGGAATAGTTAATTTATGGTTGTAATTGTTCCATGTGAATATTTTTTTTATATCTCTTACCCATTAGTGGCAATTACCTATGTCACTCATCATTTTGAAATGATAGGAGCTAAAAGCTATCTAGAGATATATTACATAATAATTTAATTCATTTTACTCCTTGAAACAAAACCTTAAGAGGACAACTTGTTAACATTCTCGATTTATACCTATTACTTAAGGGGAACCTACACTATTTCACATTTCTTGAAATGTAAAATAGATTGAAATTGTCATTTTAGAAGATCCATAATTTGAATTGAAGACATGCTTCATAAATATGGAATTTTAGGGTGATGACATTTGTGAAAACC
>ML787898.1:164636-190735 GCA_009831015.1 Picea engelmannii | reverse complement strand
TTTATTTCCACTTTACTTTGTCTGTATATAACCAACTTGAATACAATTTGACACACAAAATAGTGGCTTTTAAAATGGTATGTATTACATGCTATATAATTAGAAGAATTTAGCATTGAAGAAATGAAATAATTAATTAAATACGGTAATTAATTAATTAAATTAAGTAATTTTTTAATATGAAAAAGTTTATATTTAATAAATAAATATTAAATTAATAATAAATTATAATAAAAATATATATCTTTATTACATTATTATATCTTTATTATATTATTATATACTAGTACAGCAGCTAACTCGCTGTTGGTGAACGTCCAAAGATTTAAGGTCGATAAAAAAAACTCTTGCATTAAAAAAAACTTGGTAAAAATGTCAGGTTAAAAAAAATTCAGTAAAAACGTTGGGCCCATGCATGAAGAAATTGGACAGTTGAAGAATTCCAAAAGTTAATCATTTAAACGTGGCAATCATATCATGTTACAGTAATTTCTTAATATGATTAGGTAATAAGTAGCAAATTTAATATATTATTTAACTTGATAATTATTATATATTAATAAATACCAAATTTAATACATTATTTAACTTAATATGGTTTTATTAATTTCTTATTATATATTAATAAGTTATTATAATATTAATTTTTAATGGGTTACTTAAGGCCTTTTCAGAAAAATGTATAGTTAAAAAATGTATAGTTTAAATGGGTTACTTAATTTTAATATGTTTTAATTAATTTCCTATTTTATATTAATAAGTTATAATAGTACCTAAATTGAATTTTTTTACTTAATTTTCTATTATATATTAATAAGTTATAATACTAACAAATTTGAATAAGTTACTTAAAGTATTTCACAATATGTACAATTTAAATGGGTTACTTAACTTTAATATGTCTTGATTAATTTCTTATTATATATTAATGTACAATTTCAATGGGTTATTTAACTTTAATATGTTTTGATTAATTTCTTATTATATATTAATAAGTTATAATAGTACCAAATTTAAATAGGTTACTTAAGGTTTTTCACAACATGTATAATTTAAATGAATTACTTAACTTTAATATGTCTAAAGTAATTTTTTATTATATATTAATAAATTATAATAATATAGAATTTGAATGAATGAGTTGCTTAAAACTTTTCAATAAAAAGAACAATCTAAATGAATTAGATAACTTTAATATATCTTAATTAATTTTTTATTATATATTAATAAATTATAATAGTACCAAATTTAAAGGGTTACTTAATTCCTTTCTAAACATGTACAATCTACCTAGTTTCTTTCAATACAATGATATTACACAAAACTATAGTGATTACATTACAATTTATTAAAAATATAAATAAATTTTAAAATAAAAATAAATATTAAAGGTTAGATAATGCTTTGCATATTTATAATTAACAATGGTGTGAAAGTTAGAAGTATTGTAAATGCATATATTTAATTCTTTATGATCTTATCTAGAACAAGTTGAGTTGTAGAGCAGCAAGTCCATCATTACTTGACTGCTTGAGTGCGTGGGCTTGCGGTATTGTACGGGTAGATATCGTTGGCTCGGGGTTTGTTGTGCCATAGATGAGAGTTGTAACCATGGAGTGGCCTATTTCGTTTTGGGCTTCACCATGTGCCCCTTGAGTGTAAGTGGTAGACTCCCCCAATAGAAAACACAACCATCCATGCAAAAGGTCTATTGCAATGGTAGCATAATCTTTAAATGAAATTAAAGACATACAATAGATTTTAAAATATCTGTTGTATTGCAGATTTTGATATTACATAGATTTGATAAATATATATTTACCACTGTGACTTAAACTTAGATATGAATAGTTTCTTTTACAATCATGTAATTGATATTACCATTGAATATTATTATCGACTATAGTGGGGTATCAAGACCCCTTGTTTGTGAGATAAGGGATCTTCTCCGTCCATCTATTTGACTGGTAAAGTCTAAGTCTACAGAGGTATACATACCTTACCCCCTCTGGATTTGAACTTGTGACCTCTTAGGAGGAGACACATGTTCTTAACCATTGGACCCACTTAGGAATGAATCGATGGCATAAAATACTCAGAGTTGCTCCATAGACGTGGAGGGTTAACAGATCAAGGTGCGTTTAATGAAATAAAACAAAGCTCACCACACGTTCTTGGAAAGTGGACACATGGAAAACATGAAGATAACCCGTTTCACCATGGTT
Organism: Picea engelmannii; assembly: GCA_009831015.1. NCBI lineage: Eukaryota > Viridiplantae > Streptophyta > Pinopsida > Pinales > Pinaceae > Picea > Picea engelmannii. The sequence continues at coordinate 188,510 of ML787898.1, read as the reverse complement.
GTGGGCTAGGGGTCGTAACAACAATGTCTAAAGTTCAATGCCAGGGGTGACTGTCTCCTTTTACTGCTAGACAAGAAAGTGGTGTATGCCGGGCAAGAAAGCGTTGTAAGATCAATATCACAAGTTCAAAGATCTGGGTGTCTATCTCCTTCTACCATTGGATAGTTGTTGCCCCATGTAAAGTCAAGCTCACTGTGAATAGTAATTTTAGGTATTGCAAGATCACAGTATAGAAGTTTTACCTGCAATGATTCACACGAATCACTGAAAAGTAAAACAATACATAGATATGGTGAAATCTTGTGACTAGAATGCAAAATGATAGATAGATATGGCAAAAGCTTGTGAATTGTAAAAAAAATTGTGTTTTTGCAATTATTTTTCTTTCTTGACAATTTATACATTATTATGAAAATGAAACAATACTTTTTAATATGAAATGATAGACTTAGCAGCTCACAATGTTCCAATACTAATAACAATATTTGAGTAGACCAAGTTCTAGGCTTAAATGTAACTCTTCTCACTATGGTTTAGGTGGTTACCAAGAGCTTCCCTATATTGAATGCATAATGGACATTCTTTTAGATGAAATTAATTTTAATATAATCAGTTATTATCTTTTTGCAGTGATCATTGATAAATCTTCTTAGTAGTGTGGTTTAAAGAAAGCCATTGTTTCTTCCACTACTGACCATCCCATGCATCCAATGGGTGCCTTTTTCATTTCTTGGATGAAATATAAATAGTGGCACAAGATCACATATCCCAATCTTACCAGAATTGGCATTAATACACACCCAAAAACTCCCACCATGCATATATCCATATGAATTACGAGAAAGATGTGTGTACAAGTATCAACATTTCCAAACAACAATTTGAAAAAACAAACCAGAACGAAAAAATATTAATGTTGAATGCAAAGGATATTAGGCCCCTGCAAATTAAAACATAATTGAGGGAAGTCTGAGGGTTTCTAAAACTAACAAAGAGTAGTAAATCACATGAAATCAAAGCAAATTGAAAGCCCGTTTTATATGTCAGGCTAAAGAGAGGGAGGTGGATATCATATGTGGGAGGGAATTTTTTTTATATTACCAATGAGTTAAGTTTATGGTAGATTGAATTTAAATAGTTTCAGCATATAGAAAGAAGAAAGTATTGTTGAAGCTCACATATATGTATTATCACATGAGTTGAGTAATAATATTAGTGTATATAGCTTAAACAATAAATTCACATTCACATGTTTACTATTAGTCTCTTTTGAATTGTTCGATAGAGTTTTGATGATGCAACACCATGTAATATAAATATAAAGAAATTTGAATAGCCATTAAACCTATTTTCATTTCAACTATTATTCTCTTTTGAATTATTCGATAGAGTTTTGATGATGCAACACCATATAATATAAAGAAATTTGAATAGCCATTAAGCCTATTTTCAGGTTGTTCATTTATCAAATATTGGGCATTCATGGAAAATCATTTTCCTAATTAATTCATGAAAAAATATTTTCTAGCTAATTAATTCAACCACTGGTATTGGTATTGCAGCAGGTATGGGTGGAAAATTTCCTTACTGTAATTGAGGGGGGTGGATGCACCTAAACAAAACATGTTATCAACTTTTCATTATTTTTCTCTTGGAATTAACATCCACATAAATATTTCTTTATATATGATTGAACATAAATTAGAACATGTTATCAAATTTTCATTCCCTTTCTCATGGAATTAACATCCACATAATGCTTTTCTTTGTATATGATTGAAACGAAAGGTTTGAAAGAACTATACTATATACTATATTTTAGATGAGTTTTTCAATCACTGAATTAAAACATATATTTTCAATTATGTAGGAAAAAAAATATATATATTTGTTAATATTACAGTTTAAACAATAAATTTAGGCAATATTATAGCTTAAACAACAAATTTAGAATTTCTTCTGGTTCACCGGACACATGAGGGTGAGGGTTCCAATTGACAAAAACAAATCCCCTATTGCTTGAGGATGGCCTAAGAGCCAACAACCCATACAAATATGGTCAGTTTGAGGATTGCCTAAGGGCCAACAACCCATACAAAGATGGTCAAATAGTGAGCAACCCATGCATATGGTGAGATAAATGACACATTGCCTAAGACCAACGTTTAAACTTGCAACATGTTCTTACCCACCCACCTATATGTATGTTGTCCCACTACCAAATACCAAAAGAGATGGATAGCGCTAGTATCATCAAGAGAAAGAAATTCCAAGCAGAGGCCAATAGTGACAAGATAAAGACATTCCAAGCAAAGACCAATAGTGACAAGATAAAAGACATTCCAACTAGAGGCCAATAGTGGAAAGAACAACGACAAGAGTATCAAAGGGAAACAAATAAAGGGAATCAAAGGGCATGCATATCCCTAGACATTTCTAACATAGGCGGGGATGAGGTCGTGACAAGAGTATGAAAGTGCAACGGGGATGAGGTGTTGGCAAGAGTATCAAAGTGCAACGAGGATGAGGTCGTGTAAAGAGTATCAAAGGGCATGCAAAAACCCTCGGGGTTTTCTTTGAAATAAGGCCAAATAAAACCTCAAAGTTATTGATTCGTTAAAAAATAGTGTTGTACCTATTTAATAGGTCGAAAAAAAGTGTTAAGTACAATATAACACTTAAACTTTAAGTTATATGAAAAATAAATGTATAAATTGCATGCAAAACTAATAAAAAAAAGTCAACGGATTACAATAACCCTTGTTTCCTTTAGGCGAGGACTAATAACATTCAACATTTAGAATAATTAGAACATAGAGAAATTAACCTCAAGAATAATTAGAACAAAGAGAAATTATGGAAAATGTGTGAAACAAATATCTATTGCCATATCAATTATAATTGTTGAAGAAAAGTAGACTTGTGAACATATATTCCTAAATTTTATACCCGTTATTAATGTTGTAGACAAATACACTTGTGAACATATATTCCTAAATTTTAATATTTTTTTCAACATACTAATGATTTTTTTTCAAATGCATTGTATATTCTTGGAATAGTTAATTTATGGTTGTAATTGTTCCCTGTGAATATTTTTTTTATATCTCTTACCCATAGTGGCAATTACCTATGTCACTCATCATTTTGAAATGATAGGAGTTAAAAGCTATCTAAAGATATATTACATAATAATTTAATTCATTTTACTCCTTGAAACAAAACCTTAAGAGGAAAACTTGTTAACATTCTCTATTTATACCTATTACTTAAGGGGAACCTACACTATTTCACATTTCTTGAAATGTAAAATAGATTGAAATTGTCATTTTAGAAGATCCATAATTTGAATTGAAGACATGCTTTATAAATATGGAATTTTAGGGTGATGACATTTGTGAAAACCTATAGCCATGTGCTTTTAGACGTGATCAAAAGTATTTATGTGAATTTTGGTGTGGATTTACAAAATCGTGTCACCCTTATTTGGATCTCTATTTTCCATTTGAAATTCAATTTTTGAGCAAGTAGAGGGGAATTTGAAAGCTTGGGGTGCATCTTGAGCATACCTAATGATGTGTCATAAATCATGACATGCAACCCTTTCTTCATAACCCTTTAGGCATGCATTCTTCATAGACGACACACATTTTCTTAAGCTATCAATTATAGGTTGTATTGGTTGTTTATATTCTAAACTTGTGTTTATCTAATGAAACCAACAAAATTATAGTAATGTAACAAGTTTCATTAAATTGTGCATCGATTTTATATCTGAACAATACATGGATTATTATTTAAATCATGCATTCTACTCTAATCTAGTCTCTAGAAATGCTTCATGATAAACTACAAGCATTCAAATGCCTTATTGAAATTAAAGCCAATTTTTACACATGTAGAATTAACACAAAATATTCTAGAAAATGCACACCATTTTCTTTAGAATGTTGGCAACATCAATTTCCTTTAATGGATTTCACTCCATGAATTTTCCTAGTGCATTTATGCATTGGAAAATGCACAAGAGGTGGTGTGGATCAAGGTGAAGATATAATATTTCATGTCAAATATTCTTACAAATTCAAATGCATGCCATATTTCCAAAAATGCACTCTTAACCTCTATCATCATTTTGCATGCTAAAATCCCTAAAAAATGCACACCAAAACTATCAAATACATTCTTGATGATGGATGATGCAAGAGGATGTAATATCTCATATGGAGTGATCACCTAAATGCTAAAACTACATGCCACAACTCTTGAATGGATACCATTGGCTTCCAAACCTATCATTTTCAAGCAATTGTAAAATTTGGAGAAAATATGTGCCCTAGTCAATGTATTGGTGCAATTAAAGCCAAATTTTTACATGTAAAAAAATCACAGAGGATTCCATAAAATGCATGCCATGTGTGTTAACATGCCCACAATATCACTTTCCATCAATGAAATGCACTCCATGCATTGGAAAATGCATGTCTAAGGTGGTATGGAGGAAGAAAAACATCTAATATTTCATGTCAAATCTTCTTACCAATAAAAAAATGCACAACAAAGCACTAGAGAACCATGCTCTTAATCACCACCATCGTTTTTCTTGCTAGAATCCCTAAAAAATGCACACCAACACTATCAAATGCATTCCTGATGTTGGATGATACAAGAAGGATGAAAATGCATGCCTAGGTCAAATGCTTTAGTGAAATTAAACGCAAATTAAAACTAAACACCCAGGATCCCAAAGCATGCATGCCATGTTCCTAAGAAAAACAAAAATATCAGTTTTATTGGATGAAATGCACTCCATGCATTGGAACATGAACACCGTGATATCAAATGCATTCTAACACTTTCAAATGTAGTCCTTATGATGGATTATGCAACGATGATGTAATATCTCAAGTGCCTTGTGAAATTAAAGTCAAATATCACCACTTGTTACTAGAATGAACACCTAGGATTCCAAAATATGCACTCCATGGCATTGGTGATAAGAAAATACATACCATGTGCTGTGAAATGCCCACAAAATCACTTTCATGCAATAAAACACACTCCATGGATTAAAAATTGCACTCCATGTATTGAAAAATTCACACTTCACATCATAAGGAGCAAGGTGAAGATCTAATATTTCATGTCAAATATTATTATTTGATTTGTTCTTTCTTGTTGTATTTGATACTCTCTGTTTCAGTTTTTAAAATTGAAAATTAATAACGTGGCTTGTTTGCCACTATAGTGGAAATTGGTATCCAATCTTTGTTGGTCAATAGCATTTTTTTTTATGATGTTTTTCTGTTCAGACTTGTACAGATACGTAAACCTAACCATACGTTTTGCCTTTTTCAGAACCTCATCCATTTTGTTGAGGGGTTCGAGGGATATTCCCACACACAATCCATCGGGGCAAGTTGTCATATTAATTATTTTCTTGAGATGTTGACGGCATTCAAATTCCATGCGTGAGCTATGGCGAAATGGTCAATGCATTCATGATGAGGCCATAACATATTATTAATATTAAATTTAAGAAATAATTATAAAAATTATTGTTTTGTATCATTAGATATTCTTGTAAATGAAAATACTATTTATTTCCACTTTACTTTGTCTGTATATAACCAACTTGAATACAATTTGACACACAAAATAGTGGCTTTTAAAATGGTATGTATTACATGCTATATAATTAGAAGAATTTAGCATTGAAGAAATGAAATAATTAATTAAATATGGTAATTAATTAATTAAATCAAGTAATTTTCTACTCTCTAAATATATGAAAAAATTTATATTTAATAAATAAATATTAAATAAATATTAAATTAATAATAAATTATAATAAAAATCTATATCTTTATTACATTATTATATATTAATAAGTAGTAAGTTTAATATATTATTTAACTTGATAATTATTATATATTAATAAGTACCAAATTTAATACATTATTTAACTTAATATGGTTTTATTAATTTTTTATTATATATTAATAAGTTATTATAATATTAATTTTGAATGGGTTACTTAAGGCTTTTTTAAAAATATATATAGTTCAAATGGGTTACTCAATTTTAATATGTTTTAATTAATTTTCTATTTTCTATTAATAAATTATAATAGTACCAAATTTTAATGGGTTACTTAAAGCTTTTCATTTTACAATTTAAATGGATTACTCGTCTTAATTAATTTTTTATTATATATTAATAAGTTATAATACTAATAAATTTGAATGAGTTCCTTAATTTCCTATTATATATTAATAAGTTATAATACTATCAAATTTGAATGGATTACTTAATTTCCTATTATATATTAATAAGTTATAATACTATCAAATTTGAATGGGTTACTTAATTTCCTATTATATATTAATAAGTTATAATACTAACAAATTTTAATAGATTATTTAAAGTATTTCACAATATGTACAATTTAAATGGGTTGCTTAACTTTAATATGTCTTAATTAATTTCTTATTATATATTAATGTACAATCTCAATGGATTACTTAACTTTAATATGTCTTGATTAATTTCTTATTATATATTAATAAGTTATAATAATACCAAATTTAAATAAGTTAAGTTTTTTCACAACATGTATAATCTAAATGAATTACTTAACTTTAATATATGTAAAATAATTTTTTATTATATATTAATAAATTATAATAATATAGAATTTGAAAGAATGAGTTGTTTAAAACTTTTCACAACATGTACAATCTAAATGAATTACTTAACTTTAATATATCTTAATTAATTTTTTATTATATATTAATAAATTATAATAGTACCAAATTTAAAGGGTTACTTAATTCCTTTCGAAACATGTACAATCTACCTAGTTTCTTTCAATACAATGATATTACACAAAACTATAGTTATTACATTACAATTTATTAAAAATATAAATAAACATTAAAATAAAAATAAATATTAAAGGTTAGATAATGCTTTGCATATTTATAATTAACAATGGTGTGAAAGTTAGAAGTGATTGTAAATGCACATATTTAATTCTTTATGATCTTATCTAGAACAAGTTGAGTTGTAGAGCAGCAAGTCCACCATTGTTTGATTGCTTGAGTGCGTGGGCTTGCGGTATTGTACGGGGAGATGTCGTTGGCTCAGTGTCTATTGTGCCATCGATGAGAGTTGTAACCATGGAGTGGCCTATTTCGTTTTGGGCTTCACCATGTGCCCCTTGAGTGTAAGTGGTGGACTTCCCCAATACAAAACACAACCATCCATGCAAAAGGTCTATTGTAATGGTCGCATAATCTTTAAATGAAATTAAAGACATACAAAAGATTTTAAAATATCTGTTGTATTGCAGATTTTGATATTACATAGATTTGATAAATATATGTTTACCACTGTGACTTAAACTTAGATATGAATAGTTTCTTTCACAATCATGTAACTGATATTATCATCGAATATTATTATTGACTATAGTGGGGTATTAAGACTTCTTGTTTGTGAGACAAGGGACCTTCTTCGTCCAGATACATACCTTACCCCCTCTGGATTTGAACTTGTGACCTCTTTGGAGGAGACACATGTTCTTAACCATTGGACCCACTTAGGAATGAATCGATGGCATAAAATGCTCAGAGTTGCTCCATAGATGTGGAGGGTTAACAGATCAAGGTGCGTTTAATGAAATAAAACAAAGCTCACCACACGTTCTTGGAAAGTGGACACATGGAAAACATGAAGATAACCCGTTTCACCATGGTTGTGGGCTAGGGGTCGTAACAACAATGTCTAAATTTCAATGCCAGGGGTAACTGTCTCCTTTTACTATTAGACAAGAAAGTGGTGTATGTCGGGCAAGAAAGCGTTGTAAGATCAATATCACAAGTTCAAAGCTCTGGGTGTATCTCCTTCTACCATTGGATAGTTGTTGCCCCATGTAAAGTCAAGCTCACTGTGGATAGTAATTTTAGGTATTGCAAGATCATAGTATAGAAGTTTTACCTACAATGACTCATACGAATCACTGAAAAGTAAAACAATACATAGATATGGTGAAATCTTGTGACTAGAATGCAAAATGATAGATAGATATGGCAAAAGCTTGTGAATTGTAAAAAAATTGTGTTTTTGCAATTATTTTTCTTTCTTGACAATTTATACATTATTATAAAAATGAAACAATACTTTTTAATATGAAATGATAGACTTAGCAGCTCACAATGTTCCAATAATGATAACAATATTTGAGTAGGCCAAGTTCTAGGCTTAAATATAACTCTTCTCACTATGGTTTAGGTGGTTACCAAGAGCTTCCCTATATTGAATGCATAATGAACATTCTTTTAGATGAAATTAATTTTAATATAATCAGTTATTATCTTTTATCAATGATCATTGATAAATCTTTTTAGTAGTGTGGTTTAAAGAAAGCCATTGTTTCTTCCACTACTGACCATCCAATGCATCTAATGGGTACCTTTTTCATTTCTTGGATGAAATATAAATAGTGGCACAAGATCACATATCCCAATCTTACCAGAATTGGCATTACTACACACCCAAAAACTCCCACCATGCGTATATCCATATGAATTACGAGAAAGATGTGTGTACAAGTATCAACATTTCCAAACAACAATTTGAAAAAACAAACCAGAACGAAAAAATATTAACGTTGAATGCAAAGGATATTAGGCCCCTGAAAATTAAAACATAACTGAGGGAAGTCTGAGGGTTTCCAAAACTAACAAAGAGTAGTAAATCACATGAAATGAGAGCAAATTAAAGCCTGTTTTATATGTCAGGCTAAAGAGAGGGAGGTGGATATCATATGTGGGAGGGAATTTTTTTTATTACCAATGAGTTAAGTTTATGGTAGATTGAATTTAAATAGTTTCAGCATATAGAAAGAAGAAAGTATTGTTGAAGCTCACATATATGTATTATCACATGAGTTGACTAATAATATTAGTGTATATAGCTTAAACAATAAATTCGCATTCACATGTTTACTATTAGTCTCTTTTGAATTGTTCGATAGAGTTTTGATGATGCAACACCATGTAATATAAATATAAATAAATTTGAATAGCCATTAAGCCTATTTTCATTTCAACTATTATTCTCTTTTGAATTATTCGACAGAGTTTTGATGATGCAACACCATATAATATAAAGAAATTTGAATAGCCATTAAGCCTATTTTCAGGTTGTTCATTTATCAAATATTGGGCATTCATGGAAAATTATTTTTCTAATTAATTCATGAAAAATTATTTTTCAGCTAATTAATTCAACCACTGGTATTGGTATTGTAGTAGGTATGGGTGGAAAATTTCCTTACTGTAATTGAGGGGGGTGGATGCACCTAAACAAAACATGTTATCAACTTTTCATTCTTTTTCTTATGGAATTAACATTCACATAAATCTTTCTTTATATATGATTGAACATAAATTAGAACATGTTATCAAATTTTCAATCCCTTTCTCATGGAATTAACATCCACACAATGCTTTTCTTTGTATATGATTGAAACGAAAGGCTTGAAAGAACTATACTATATACTATATTTTAGATGAGTTTTTTCAATCACTGAATTAAAACATATATTTTCAATTATGTAGGAAATATATATATATATATATTAATATTACAGTTTAAACAATAAATTTAGGCAATACTATAGCTTAAACAACAAATTCAAAATTTCTTCTGGCTCACCGGACACATGAGGGTGAGGGTTCCAACTGACAAAAACAAATCCCCTATTGCTTGAGGATGGCCTAAGGGCCAACAACCCATACAAAGATGGTCAGATAATAAGCAACCCATGCATATGGTGAGATAAATGACACATTGCCTAAGACCAACGTTTGAACTTGCAACATGTTCTTACCCACCCACCTACATGTATGTTGTCCCACTACCAAATACCAAAAGAGATGGATAACGCTAGTATCATCAAGAGAAATAAATTCTAAGTAGAGGCCAGTAGTGACAAGATAAAGACATTCCAAGCATAGGCCAATAGTGGAAAGAACAACGACAAGAGTATCAAAGGGAAACAAATAAAGGGAATCAAAGGGCATGCATATCCCTAGACATTTCTAACATAGGCGAGGATGAGGTCGTGACAAGAGTATGAAAGTGCAACGGAGATGAGGTCGTGGAAAGAGTATCAAAGTGCAACGAGGATGAGATCGTGTAAAGAGTATCAAAGAGCATGCAAAAACCCTCGAGGTTTTCTTTGAAATAAGGCCAAATAAAACCTCAAAGTTATTGATTCATTAAAAAATAGTGTTGTACCTATTTGATAGGTGGAGAAAAAGTGTTAAACACAATATAACACTTAAACTTTAAGTTATATTAAAAATAAATGTACAAATTGCATGCAAAACTAATAAAAAAAGTCAACGGATTACAATAACCCTTGTTGCCTTTAAGCGAGGACTAATAACATTCAACATTTAGAATAATTAGAACATAGAGAAATTAACCTCAAGAATAATTAGAACAAAGAGAAATTATGGAAAATGTGTGAAACAAATATCTATTGCCATATCAATTATAAATGTTGTAGAAAAGTAGACTTGTGAACATATATTCCTAGTTTTTATACCAGTTATTAATGTTGTAGACAAATACACTTGTGAACATATATTCCTAAATTTTATATTTAAAGTGATTGTGCACAATTACAACTACAAGACAACTATCTTAACCTCACATTTAATAAGTTTTGAAAGGCGTGAAAACAATGCAAGATGAAAACAGTGATGTAGTCAAATGGTTGGAGGGTGCAAATGTACTAAAGTGGGTGCAAAGGTACTAAAGTTTTCATCTTGAGTTTTTTTATCCCTCCTAACATACTTCATCTAAGGTATATTAAAATTTGCAATTATTAATATCTAATTTACCTATAATCAATAAGCTTATTGGATAATTCACACTTCAACTTTTGTATATTATATCAACCTATACGTACATTTTTAATGTATTTCTTTTTAAATACTCATTTACATTTAAATATTTTTTCCTTCAAATGCATTATCAATATATAATTTTGTGTTTTCAAGTTTGAAGAATAATAAACACCCCTTTCATGTTTTTAAAACTAATTTTTTTTTTATAATCAAAATTCAATTGTATGGGATTGGGATTCTAATTTCTGAGATTCTTATTCACTTACTTTATCCATTTATGTGGATCAACAACTTTTCTTATCTATCTAGATATTCCACTCCAATTTAAGCATTCTAATTTATATTATTAAGTTATTAATGTATAGATTTCTCCACCACAATTTAAGCATTCTAATTTATATTATTAAGTTATTAATGTATAGATTTCTCCACCACGATTTAAGCATATATATAGTCTTTGGGTGATTTATGAGATGGTCCTTCTCCATGGTGATATTAATCATGTTATGAATACATTACAATTTATTATTTATATTTTAAATACAACACTTTGAACTTTCTTTTTCATGTGCTTTTTTAACATTATTTGTTAAAGGAAATTTTCTATTTCAATGATTATTATGGAGGAAATTTCCTATTTCAATGATTATTATGGAGGAAATTTCCTATTTCAATGATTATTATGGAAGGATAAGAGTTAAAAACTATCTAGAGATATACAAATTACACATTAATTTAATTCATTTTACTCCTTGAAATACAATTTAAAGGGAAAATTCATTAATACTCCAAATTTATACGTGTTACTTAAGGAGACCCTACACTATTTCACATTTCTTGAAAATAAAAAAAAGAACGACTTGCCATTTTCAAAAATCCATAACTTGAACTGAAGAGATGTTTTAAAAATATGAAAGTTTAGGATAATAAAAAAAATTGAAAACTTATAGCCATGTGTTTTTAGATGTGACCAAAAGTATTTATGTGAATTTTGGCATAGATTTTAGGAAGTCACAGCACCCTGATTTGGGAACTCTATTTTCCATAGAAAATTCAATTTTTGAGGAAGCAGAGAGGAATTTGAAAACTTGGGGTGCATATTGAGTGTACCTGATGATGTTTCATAAATCATGACATGCCACCCTTGCTTCATAACCCTTCGGGAATGCATTTTCCATACATGGCATATGCTTTCTTAGGTTATGAATTATAGGTTATATAGGTTCTATATATTCCAAAATTGTAGTTATCTAATGAAACAAAAAAATAACAAGATTCATTAGATTTTGCATCAATTTTACATCTAAAAAAATGGGAATCAATGGGCCACATAGATTTGAATCTCTCACTTGATCATCCATGCTCCTAGTATAGTCAATGTTTGCAAGTATAGGCTGAGGCAGGAGGAATGCATATGGGCATACATGAATGTTGTAAAGAATAGTTCCATGCTTCAAACGTTAGCATATCAAATCTCCACAAGCAAAAGTATATGGGATTTTTCTCTCATGTGGGTGAAAGTTACTAGATAGTCACATCTCCTTTTGCGAGCATAAGAAACATAGTACAACCAACCCAGTCAATCTATTTTTTCCATACTAATATATCCAATATATCTACACAATGAATCTTACATGTCTCAAATCCATAAGTCCATGCTCATTTGGAGCTTCCAAATCTCACCCTTTTTCATTTTCATTGCATACTAATCTCCTACAACATGAAACCAATTGTTGATCTTAAGGACACACATATTTGCATCCCCTACAAGCAAAAGATACACGTGCAATATCTAGCACTCACATCCATGACTAGTTCACTCTCACTATTTACAACATATGGATGACATGGCTTCCTCATTCAATGGCTCAGACTAGTAGATATACAAAGTCTATTTTCAATACTTTCCCATGGAGGCTACTTTCACCATTCATTGTTGCTTCCTCCTAATTTGGATTTGCAATATTTTTCCATCATATAATGATAGCTACAGAATCAATCCCTTATCCCACCCTTAACTTGAAAATAACTTAATATTTGAAGAATACTCTCAATGATGAAGAAAATCAACCAAAATCGAAGTTCTAGGAGATCACAAGAAACAATTTGTTGTAGGAAACTCTTGTGATTGAGAAAAATCTCCAACAATGGACCTTAGATATAAAATAAATTTCAAAATCCAATATCTAAACCTACTCTATATTGTAAGGGAAAAGTAGAGAGAAGATATTCAAACCCATATTAGATCGAAATGTTTCTATGATACCAATGATATGGATCAAAACCACTCAATAGTAGAGTTCTACACAATACATGTGAATTGAAATCTTTACCAAGTTTTTTTTAAGAAACACACAAGCTTATATAGATTTTACATCAAGAAAACTAATATGGTTCTAATAGCTTGTAACTCAACAACCTTGGAGAGAAAATCTCAACAAGGCACTAAAAATTAGTACCTAATTACAATAACAGATCTAGTTTGAGAAAATCTCTCAACTATCCTCAACATAAGAAACCAAGTGGCATCACCACAATAAACAACAATATTAATCAATACATCCTATGTGCATAGAAATAAAACAATTATTTGATAAAAACATGCTAATAAATGCTAACAATCCTTATAAGTTGAAGAGAAAGCTAATATCAAAAGAGGAAGAAAGGATATTCTTTCCAAGTAGTAGTCCAGAATTATTGCAGCCACTGTAAAGTAAGTGGGCACTAGGATGAAAAATGTTGGAAGTTACATCTCACTCTTCACCCCAAATAGTAGAAGGACACCACAAGAAATAAGTGGGTTCCCAAAGTCAAGGATAAATAATCAATGACTTCACCATTAGACCAAAGGAATCAATAGAAGAAAGAGAATTTTTTTTTGAAGAGGAATCCAATAGAGGAGATTCATCCTCAATGGGAAAATAAACTTTATTGTTGACCCATAATTGCATGTAATTCTACTTGGAAAGGTTCTTGCCTAACTTTGTAGGAAGATAAAAAGATGGCTTTTCTAGTTCACTGACATATTCATACCCATCATGAACTAGATTTGTTCGTGGGAGTATAAAACACAATAGTAGAAAGAAAAACTTCTAGAGAGTTTACATTATGAATCTTAGGCCAACCAAAAGAACCAAACATAGTACTATTGTTGCAGAAGGTGGAAAGCATGGTTTCAACACTAAGAAATATTTGGAGAGGTGGAAAAAGTCTAATAATGTCCAATTTTGTATGGTGCCTAGCTAAGTTTTCTTCATGCCCAAAACAAATGATAAACAAGAACAAACAAAACACCCTTGTAGCATTGTTAAGGGGGAAATGGGTATGGTACCCTGGATTGATTTAATCCTTATATTTTCTAAACCTATGTAGTTAGGTTGATGTGTTAATTCAATTACAAAATTGATTACCCTTAAGGGTATTATTTTTAAAAAAATGAACCTTAATTTAGTTGTAAATGCATTGTTAAAGTGTGTTGTTAGTGGCTATTCTAAGTCTCTATCATACACACTATTGTTAATTATAATGAAGCATGAAAAATTAAACTATCCATTGTGTAATCACACTAACCATGCAAACTATTGAAAAACAAAGAAAGATGAGTATTGAAGAGCCTTAACTAATTATGTTCATGAATAGAAATGCATAAATGACTAAGAAAAAATAAAAAATACCTAAGTTTATTGTGAAAAATCAACAAAAACCAATGTGGAACAACTTTTGTAAGCTAATAAGGTCATGCATATATACAACAAATAAACAAGTGAAATAAAATCATCGGCTAATAATGAAAACTGAAATTCAATAATATACAAAGAGAAATGATCACAGGTATTCCCAAAGACAGATTTATTAATAAAAGTGTTTCTCTACAACCAAGTAGAAAAAAACATCCTAGGCAATCGGTATGGCTCCTACAAACAAGAGGTTTCCAATCTCTTATGTCATTTAAAAAATTCCAAAGTTCAAACAAGGGGAAGCCACAAACAACATGAAGCATGCCACTCCACACTCAGAATGTCTAAAGAGATATGAATTCATGGCATTGTTAGTGCTAAAAATATGCAAATAAAACTAACATGAAACAAATAGACAGATTTTTAACTCTAGGGAGGGAAGTTGCTCTACTTTCACCTTAGGTTGTATCCTACCTATCATTTCTAGCACTATTAAGTTATTGAGGTTGAAATACTGAATTGAGATTATATAACTTGTAAAATATATCTATATATTCTCCCTTTCTTCTCCTCTATCGATTTATTTTCCTCTTCTTTCATAGGAGGCTAAGAAGGTAGGTGAAGAGTCACATTCTCCTCTTGATTTTCCTCCAAAAATTAATTTATGGAGTGTAATATTTAATATTTGTGACTAGGTATTTCAACAAGAATAAAGGATGAAATAAAGGTCCAAGGGTAAATAAAGGGATATACTCTGCTAGTGTATATTTTTCCTTTGTTTAGATACTAATGATCACCATTCCTTCTTATTTGTCATGCCAACTAGCATGAGAACAAACCTCTAGACACCACACCATCTATTTTGATTTTGTTAAACTTGACTTTGTTAGATAGCTAACTATGTTTCATCTTTTGCAGGTGAGACCTCCAAACTTTGTCTAGGATTGAAGCATGCATCAAACCATTGTATTATCTACAATAATATTGCATTCAAAACCCTTCAAAATCTATATGTACGAAATTGAAATAAGATGCCAAATCATATAACCCTATAGAATCATAGATGAGCAAGATCATGATCATAGAGGAAATGAAGAAGAATGAAATTACTAAATACATTTGACCAATCATCTAACATGTTGTTTCAGACAATTTAAGTACACATAGCATGATACATAAATGTGAAATAATAATGAGTTACATTATGAAACTCATAACCATGTGTCATCATCATAAAAATTAATCATGGACTAGTGTAACTCCCTATAACTTCCTAATAGGATAGTAGTTTAATTGTAGTTTTACTAGGGCCATGCCATGGAACTTCAACAAAAATTTCATGTTTGGCCTCATTGCAAAACTTTGAAATCATTGGGGTGTGGATTATTTTAGGAGTCAACATCTAGTGACATTGCTTGAGTGGTTGTAGGATGTAGCGATCAACTTTTAGTTCTTTGGATTTTATTTGATATGGGTTGTTTGGGCATGTGGCTACGTGTAGAATTTGAACATGAGTAGTTTGTATCATAGTTTTGAGGCAAGTATATGAGTTCATACCTATTTATCAAAATGACATAAAATGGGTGGAACAAAGATATGATTTGTGGTGGGAGAAGGAATATGGGGATAATAAAGATGAGATGGGAAAGGAAAAAAGGTGCAATTTAGTGTTTAAAATCTTTCCTATGATGAACATTAAGAACCCTTTGACATATCTACTCAACTTACAATGTCAACCTGCAATACCATATCTTAACAAAAACTATGTTAGAGATAACCATCATATATGTGAGTGCAGTGGAGTGGATAATCATGTTTAAGGATTTGGATGGTTTTATAGATGCACTTAGGGAAACTAGTAAATATAAAAACCTAAATGAAGTTCATGCAAAACTATTTAGAAAATTAGAAAAAGATGAAGAAAAAACAATCCTAAATGCATATGCAACATATAGCAAAACAATGTGTTGAAATATGAAACATCAAAAGCTAAAGACGAATAAGAATAAATAATGCAAATGTAAAAGAAATCTAAAAATGTAGCTACAATAGTGTAGAAAATGGATATCTAAAAATGCAATGAAAGCAAGTGTAGAAAACTAAGAGTCCTATTGCTACATTAGTTCAGTAGAATAATAAGGCTTTAGGGTAGAACCATTTACTATATGTGAGCATATTTTTTCTTGGTTGTCCTTCAAATGAAATGCATTGTTACCCAAAATTTGCACAATGGTGAAAGGGACCAACCACAACTTCTATAACTTTGTCTGCTTTCCCTTGTCTTTGTGGACCGAATCCCATAGTAAGAGTGCCTAACTAACCTTGAATGATCTAACTTTTTATTTCTTATCATGATACATTTTGACAATCTCTTGTCTCTTTTTAAGGTTTCGAGATGAAAAATGTTGTTTGTCTTCCAAGACCATTAATGCATTGAACCTCTCACCAATTGGACTACTATATATTTCCTCAGTCTGAAATGATAATCGATAAGTTTTGATTTCCATCTTAGTAGGCATGATTTCCTCTTATCCATAAATCAACTGAAAAGGTGTTTCACCGATACTAATATTTTTGTGGCCCTATCAACCCATAAAGAATTCATTAGTTATAGATGCCATTCACAAGGATTATCACCAACAATTCATTTGATAATCTTAATCAAATTTGTATTGGTTGATTCAACTAATTTGTTTCCCTATGGATAATATAGAGAGGAGGTGGAACATACTACATTGTATTGTTGGAAAATAATTAACACTTCTTTGGGTATAAAATCACCCTCATTATCATTAAAATTTCAATATGGATCCCAAAGATAGGAAAGATATGCCCTTGCAGAAAGGAAACCACTTTCAAGTGAAAAAACAACATCATCTTCTTGAATGTTAGTAGGATGGTTATTAGAATTTTCAACAAGAAGGAGATCTAGATCCCTACCATTAAGCCTTAGAGACCATGATTTACACATCAAATTTCTTGTATTTTTGCAATCCAATTGGCCATTTTTCCCTGTATAAAATTATGGGATAGTGAGTATTTTATGGAAAGGAGAGGATCTTTAACAATGGCATGTTTTCCCAAGATGTAATGCCTAAATTTTCCCTAGGAAACAACTAGTCTAGGGAATTTTTTACAACTAAAGGATATTTCACTTTGTTTTCAAATAGACTCTGGCTCATAAATTCTACATGCCTCTCAAAACTTTTAGAATCAAGTTGTACTAGGATGGTTGAAAAAACTTATTATGTACGATTACTATAAATTATAAAATCTTTGGAGAAATTAGGTTTGGCCACAATAGGGCCTAATGTTATGGAATCTTTAATAGATTGAAAATGTTCTTATGCCTCATCATTATAGTAGAAATCACCTTTGTTTTTCAACATCAGGTGGATAGGATTGATTATATGAGTGAAGTTGGGAACAATCATGTGGACACAATTTATTTTTCCCATGAAGACCTAAATGGCTTTCTTAGACATGGGGGTTAGAAAATTTTGAATTATTGAGACCTTTTCACGAACAATGCTCACACCATCCTTTGAGATGATATGCTTTAGTGATTTACCTTCAAATACACCGAAAAAATATTTATTGGGGTTAAGAGAAATGCAAAATTTCCTACACCTCATGATTATCTATCTTAGATGATCAAAATGATTAGTTATTTTCTTTGAGTGCATGGTTAAGTCATCAAGAAAAATATGAATAATGACACCAATTAGATCATAAAAATAAATATGCATTGACCTGTTAAAGGTGTCACCTACATTAATTAATACAAAAGGCGTATGATGATAGGAAAACTTTCCCCACTATGTGGTGAAAGTGTTTTTAAAATGATCTTTGGGATTGATCTTGATTTGATTGTAACCATAAAAAATATCTAATAGAGACATCATCTTTTAACTAGAAACCTATTTCAAAATGGAATCCATGAAGGGAAGAGG
This sequence comes from Picea engelmannii, assembly GCA_009831015.1. NCBI lineage: Eukaryota > Viridiplantae > Streptophyta > Pinopsida > Pinales > Pinaceae > Picea > Picea engelmannii. Next base: position 169,955 of record ML787898.1, on the reverse strand, counting down.
AGAGTTATCTTTAACACTTACCGAGTTCAAGTCATGAAAGTCTACAAAAAGTCAAACATTGCCATTCTTTTTTTGGATAGGGACAATATTTGTGACCCACTTTGAGTAACATATTTGATGTTTTCCTCAAGAATTGTATTAAGATCTTTTCTAATTATATGTTAGGCACATGCCCATTTTGGGGAAAAGGCTATTTTTGGAGAGAAAAGCATGAAGTGGAAAAAAGACAGCTGGAAGGAAAAGAAACACGTGCAGGGGAAGCATGCAAGGCACGCATGCAAGGAAAACCTAACTACGTTAGGGTTAGGGTTTTTGCAAGAGATTGTAATGGCTGAAATCCAAGAATATGAATAAGTAGTAACTAGGAGGTCTAGGGCGGGGTGAGTGAGAAAGGCTATATGCCGAGAGAGTTTGGAAATTGTAAGGCTTGTAAGAACTGCAAAATTTTGTACGCTGGTGAGCTAGAGAAGAGTTGAGAAACTCGATCTCGAGGGTTAGATTGCAGGCTGAGCAGCTTGATGCAATCTAGTCAGCCTCATAGGGATCGAGAAGCCTGTTGAGATTGTAAGATCCAATACTATAAACGCGCACGGTGTGATATATTTCTAAGAAATAATAAAAGAGCTTGAGAGCCAAATATTCTGTGGACATATCCCAAGAGGGGGTGAACCATGGTAAAACATGTGTTATGTGGATAAATTTTATGCATCTCCTTTATTGATTAATGATTAAATGTTAGATGAATGAATGAAGGAACTAGTTAGATCTGATATTTCACTTGAATGAGTACGAGCGACTGATTAATTAAGATGTTAGACTAAATGATTGAAGATCACACGGTACAATCACATATCCCCACTTATTCCCAGGCTGCAAGCGTCTAAGCATTGCATCCACCCATAGAATTATCTTGGGTGAGACTGCGTAGTGCACCTTGTGTACTACACTGCCTTCTGGTTTACCAAGGGGGTTGATAGTTTTAGAGGGATTTTGTTGGAAGCTTTCTCAAATATGAACCTTGGTCAATTTATGACAGTAAAGTAATATCATAATAGATAAGGTATTAACCAACATTATAGAATATAAGTTTGGGTTGACAAGTCTTTGTATTTTCCTGACTAATTTTGCACCATTTTCAAAGGGAATGGGATGTTGAATGATACCAAGATTTAAACCCATTAAGGATTTATAAGACTAGGAAAACATGTCTCTAATTTCATAGAAGTGGGAAAGGAACTTAGATTTCTCGTTTTTAGTGCATTGAGCTCCTATGTATAGGATTTTGGGATTGTCTTCAAAACCTATATTCACTAAAATGGTTGGGACAATATTCTATTTAGAGAGCTCATGATTCTGACCAACATTCTATAAGGTTTCATTGGCTAAAAACATGTAACTTCTAAAGAGTCACCAAACCTATAGTATACACATTGTTTTTCAAATTAATAACACCCGTAAAATTGGGGATTTCATCACTTTGGTCTACAAGAAAATAGACAAAGTTTTTATCATTTTCAAAAACCTACCAACATTCATCATTATCAAGCATGAAATGGAAATAAATTGATATCACATTGCAACTACACTTATCATTAGATTTATTTTTAATTCCCTACAGATATAAGATATAAGATAAGATAAATGCACTTATCTTATATCACATTACAACTACATTATAAATACATTTAAGTGTAAACACAATATAAGACGAGACCAATTTTTCCATAATTCACCTCATAACCTCGGGTATTTTCAATATATTGGAAAATTTTGAGTTCCCTTAGTATTATAAGGTTCTTACAATCACGAAGGATAATCAAATTGAACCATCAAGGCTCAGGTACTCATTGGTTAAATGTTGCCACTCATGCCCAAGGATCTTGGAGAAATTTCCCACCTCTGTGTTAGCTACAAGGAAGTTACAAGTGGTTTGAATATTTGGATTAGAGAACATGACCAAGGTGAGGTGTTTAATTTTTCCTATTATGATTGGTTGAACCTTTTTGTTTAAGGTAAGGAAATTCTAAGATTCACTCATCTAGGTAAGACCAATCTATTCCATAATCTCTGTAGACATTGTATTTGGGTAGGATTCTCCATCAATTAAAAAAGAATGAGCAATTTTTCCCATAATCCACATGGAAATGTAAAATGGGGAATACTTGGGCTCAAAGTAAGTTGTGACAGTAACATTAAATTATTCCTCAAATTCAATATCATTAGAAACCAAAGATGTTCCTGTTAGCAACAATTCTTGTCTTGGGCCCGAGAGCATCCAGTGCTGCAGGTTGCATGAAGAATGCCCAAGCGTAGCACGTAAAGCCCCATTTCAGGCTAAAAATCAAGTGAGCGGGCAAAATTACGTTGTCAACGGCCCGAATTCATCTATAAAAGCAGATCGACGGTCGACAGGAAATCACAGTTAACGAAGTTGCGTCGAGGTTAGCGCAATGGATAGCGCCCATATTATGTGCAGGGAAAGATAGCAGTCGTCCATCGAGAAGACGCGTGGTGCGAGATCTAGTCGCGTCGGCGTTTCGACATTCAGGGATTCGAAGGGTGAAGGTTCCTTGTTGTCCTATGTCTCGAAACCCCGAACCCCGAAAGCACCAAAGGCACCCAAAGTCGGGCCTGCAGTATTATGGGGAAATCTCAGCCGTCCACCCACAGGAGACACCTGGCGCGCGATTAGGTTCCTCGTCGTTTCACCCATCACGATTCCAAGGCTCAAGGTACATCATCGTCAGGAGATTTCAGAACTGTCAGATCTAGAGGGACGCGTGGCGCCAGATTAAGCCGTCTCGACGTTTCGCTCATCGCAATTTCAAGAAGTAGGGATCAACCCCTTCCTATTCGCGAACGCCGAAAGCGCCTTTGAGAGTAAACACAGGGTCACAGTCTGTGGTCACTTGGGAAAGAAAGAGCTGCGCAAAAGGGGCCAAAGGCATTGGGTTTCAATCATAAAGAGGCCCGTCACGACCTCTAGTTGCCATCGGGCCTGACCTCGATCCTGGTCTGCGCTTGGAGTAAATGAAGGCAAGAAGGGGTGGTTGAAACCTCTCCTCATTCATTAAGTGTGAGTTATGGAGGGTCTGGAAAGCGGTATGCTCGAGGGGATCCTGTGTACCCATTTTTCCAGAGAAGTCATGCTAAGTTCTCAACTAGCCGGAGGAGGTCTGCACACGCTAGCTCAGTTTTTAATGGTTCAGCTACTCCCCTTACAAGAGCCATGCGTAGTTAAAGTGGCATTTGAAGAAGGATATCAGTACGAGTTTGACTGAAGGGACACCAAGCCTTGGGTGACTGGGCATGCCTCTGTTAGGAAAATTTCTCTGAGTATATAAACTCAGTCTTTGTATTTTGTAAAGTATCGATGGTTGAGTAAGGCTCCCGGTTGTAAACTTTAATGAAGCACTGCTATTCTGGTTATGCATGGACTTTTGAGACTTCTTGTCTCATGAATGTCAGTTTCTCTCACGTCTTTGTTTACACTGTGTTAGAACGACTCGGAATTGGAGAATCCAGTCGAGTTGTAACTGTTATAGGATGATGTAGATTGGATCACTGTAACAGTTGCATTGTTTCTAATCAGTCCTTGTGATTTTCTTAAGCGATGAACGACTTGGAATTGGAGAATCCAGTCAAGTCCCCCTTTCAGTTTCTCGAAACCCTAAACCATAGGATCTCAAATTCAGGGTTTTTCTTCTACAAATTGCTGAAAGGCTTGTTGCCTGAGGTAGTTTGTCCACTTCTCTCATCAAGTCTTCAACCTACTCATTTTCAAATCACCTCACTGACTGAAGTTAGATCAATACCTCCTTTGTTTCTCGCATGCTGAATCTAGTCCCTGAGTTAGAGTGATATCTTCCCGAGCCTCTACCCATTTGATCACCCCTTAAAAACTATCGTGACATAAAACTGATGGGCGTCGGGCTCTGCTCCTACTGCAATCCAGGAGTGACTTCTGTCGCCAACATTTTTGGCGCCGTTGTCGGGGATGAAGTTGAAAATTTTCCCCAGGATTGAACGACAATGATTAACTGATTCTGAAGGTGCATCAAATATCAGAATTATCAAGATTTCTAATGTGCACCTGGCGACTCCACTATGGTGACTCCATTGTTTCCACTTCACCGTTTCAGCTGTGGCTACTGTTGGCACACCTGAAAGATAACCTAGAGGAGCTTTCTCGAGAAGGTTTCAGCGGCTGCTTTCTCAGCCTGAGAAGCTTCTTGGGGTAACGACAACGTTAATATCTGGCCTTTGATGGTGAACAAGGACCAGGCACATTTGAAGCTGCACATCTTTCACCTGGCAACTCCATGATTCGAGGATCGATTGGCGACTCCACTGGTTCGATATGGAGAAAATTCTAGCTCAAAGGTTTGCTTTCTATGACTTTTCTCAGATAGTTGGTTTTCCTAATGCACTTCCTGATAGAGACATATGGGAAAATTTCCTCCCTGAATTTCACGCAAAGAGTTGGGAGGTACCAGCTGAGCATTTATTGGAATTTCATGAGGTTATTCATCGACTTAATATCATGCATGAAGATTTCCAGATTAAGCTCTTCAGGTATTCATTGAAGGGAGCTGCTCTTGAATGGTGTCGGTCTCTTCCCACTGCAAGCATCCACTCTTTAACAGGTTTTCATACAACTTTCAATTCATTTTGTAAAGATTATTTTCCAGCTGATTGTTTGTATGAAAATTGTTGTAAGGAGTTTTCTTCACTTCATGAAGCCTCTACTGGCCCTGAAGACCAGGTCCATGATGAATCTTTTACTGTGGAGGAAAGCATTTGCCAGGAAAATATAGGGGTGTTGAATGATATTAATTGTGTTAGCCCTAGAACGGAAACATCTGACATTATATCAGATGCCTCTATTCTTTTAGATATTCATAACGATCAACATGCCTCTTGTGGAAATTGTATGTGGTCCATGGTAGATGACTCACTTGGATATCGGGTTGAAGCAGATGTTCCTAGCAGCTCTTCTCATGATGACGAAGACCCTCTCTTTTTAAAAGAGGGATTATTTGTGGAAGAGGATTCTTCTCTTTTCCTCCAGGGGGTTTCTCACGATATATTTTTACCTAGGATTAAAGAGAAAAAGATTATGTATGAGCAGCCAGAACCAACAGGTCTCACTATCCCTAAAACGTAATTTTTTTATGGGATCACTGTTCTGGAGGAGGATCATATCAATGAAGGACACCCCCTTTTTGATGTATATTATAGTGATGATGAGAAACAAGCTTATCCTACATTTGATCACTATAAAGATACTGAAGAGCCAGTCAGCAAGCAGAACCACCC
>ML787898.1:127070-156213 GCA_009831015.1 Picea engelmannii | reverse complement strand
GTTTCAGCTTGCTGAACAATATGTACAGTTCTTGCCTTACCATTTTTATGGGGACAATCTCTGTACTTGTGGTTTCCTTGACAGCCCCAACACTGAATGGGCGTCAGTCTCTGTCTTTGTGCTCCCTCTTCAGTCCTTCTCGGCTCTCTAAATTATGGTTGTCCTTGACGACTGTTTTGGAAAAAGGAAGGCTTGTCTCCCTTCTGCCTCTGTTCTTTCTTAAACCTCTTCTGGTCATCCCAAGCCTTCCGAAAGGTAGGCTTTTCTCTTTGTTGTTTGTATAAGTATTTCTCCCTTCTTATTGTTTCTTCCATAGTCTTAGGATCATCATATTGAATCTTGTCACCAATGGAGGGTGGCATTCCACTCAGATACCTCTGAATTTTAATAGCTTCGTCCTTGATGAATGGAACATACTTCAGTAGTTCCAGAAAATTTCGTTCATACTCATCAATGGTCATACTGCCCAACTTGAGTTCGAAGAACTCCTTCATCTTTCTGTCATAGTATCTTTTAGTCAGGTATTTCTTCTCGAAATACCTCTTAAACTCCTTCCACGTGACCTCTTTCTCTCTGATGTGCTGCACCTGCACAAACTGATCCCACCACATAGATGCTTTTCCTTTCAGTTGGTACATTGCAATCCTTCCTTCTGCATGGGCAGAATAATTCTGTAGTTGGAAGTATTTCTTCATGCCAAGCAACCAGGTCTCGACATATTCCTCCTTCTTATGTTCTCCATCGAATGTTGGAGGCTTAATCTTGTTCATCTATCCTTTCAATTCCTCCTTTCCAGATTTTTGATGTTTTCTGGTAGGGGATGGGCTTGAACTACTGTGTGTCTTCCTGTCAGAATGTCTTTGGGAGCGACTAAGATGTCGGCTACCGCTCCTTGACCTTCTTCTTCTTTCATGGGTTTTTCCACTCTCCGTTGTACTTGAGTCTCTTCCCTTCTCGAGTTTCTTCTCTATTCTTTCCAGGCTTTTCAAAAAATTTAAGTTTAGCTCACCCTGCCGATCCCTGACTTTCATAAGATTTTGGCTATCATCTCGGCGAGCCTTGGCCTCTCTTTGCAACCTTTCAATGATTTTCATTATGTGTCCTTCCTTATCCTTTTCTTTTCCGTGCCCATTGGAGTTCGATCCTTCGACTCCTAGGTTAACATCCTTTCCTTCTCGTTCGTCTTCTATTTCAGGGGTAATCTGCACTCTTCCCCACTCCATACTCGACGTTGGTTAACTGGAATCCTGACCTCCGTTGAACTCTGCGCACACACTATGAAATTCAATTTGAAGTTTGTCAGTCCATTAAACCTTCACAAACAATCCACAATATTTATACGCCAGTTCAAACAAAATAAAAGACATTTCATTTTAAATAAGTTTCTTGAACTGGAAGTATTATGTATCTCTTCCATTTCTTTGCATTTTGCGGCAATTTCCAAACAGTTCTGGCACTCGTCAGTCTTCTGCAATATAATGCGCAGACGACTCGAATTTGTCGAGCCTTTGTTTTCTTGACAATTCCTCATCTTTCGTGACAATCGAGTTTAAGAAAGTGTTTCAATTTCATGAATTTTCTGAGCTCTGTTCAGCTCTATATTTTTCGGGTGTTCGAAACTTCAGTTTTTGGTATTTCGGGACTTTCAGGACCCTGAGGTTCAGGGTTTCAGAGTTTCGGTACTGGAGAACTCCCATTTCACTCTCCTTCCCCACCCCCAACTTCCAAAAGTCTGACTTACCTTATTCTACGGGTCTACAACACAGCTGTCGCCCTCAACCGTAGTGGTACATGGTGTGTTCGGAGGATCCTCGTCACCTTCGGTGATGTCATTAGGGTCCCACCACTCTTGCCTTGTCTTCCCACTCACTGACACGTGGTACTCTTCATGTGTCTACGTGGCACATCTCCATATTGAAGCTTCGGGTGTCGGGGTTTAATAATCCCCGACAACATGAGCTCCTGTCCCCACGAACTCCCGATCACCGATTTTTCGATGCGCCTTTTGCCTTAGCCCCCCTGGCTATGCCGAGGTCCATGTGACCGCCTCTCATAAGACCACAGTCTTTTACCCTTATCGGGGTTTTCCCCATCGCGATTTCGACACTCGCGATGTCGGACAACTTGCTTTACCGACTCCCGAACCCCGATATGCCATTTCTCTGATACACTCGCACGATTGACTATTCAACGGTCCCTCAGTACCTCGGCGTTTCGGAGTTGGAAATATCGCGAATCCTAAATGCATAAATTTTTGGGACTTCTCACCACGAAAACCCGACACGGTGTGCCACCTGTCCACCTCTCAGATCCTGTGGCCCCCACACGATTCTTTGACCGTCGGAATATTGCGTTTCGCGATTTCGCGATTCCTGTTATAGTGATGTCGAGATTTCCAACACCCAATCCCCGATATGAAATTCCACGCGTAAATCCAATGGTCAGATATTTCTCACATCGAACGGTCTTTATAGACCCTGAGATTTCCTGAAGGAATCTCGTCCATTCATCGGAACTTAGTCACCTGCTAATGTCTCGGCAGTATGGTCGGGATTTATCATGATGAAAGTCCGAGTTCTTGTCATCGGAACTTTCGAATCCCCGATCCTCGAAACGGGTGGTCTCACAACATGTGTCCATCTCAAATCGGATGGTCCATGACTATTCCGGGGTTTCCATCATGGAAAGTCCCGATCCCTTGTTACCAGGACTCCCGATATCACGATTCCCGATTTCCCAAAATGGAAAATCTCATGACACGTGTCCTCCGTCTTTCAGACAGTCTAGATCTATTTCGGGCTTTCGCCTTTAATCACTGAGGTTTGAACCTTCAGACACCTCCCAATAGATCCAACAACTGTTGGGATTTCAGGTCGAAATCTGACGACTCATACGGTTTCTAACTAATTCAGGATTTCGCGTATCGCGATTTCCACACTCCTGTGCAATTTCCAAAGGAATTTTAATCCTTACGCACATTTTCCAGATCTGATGGTCACGAGGGCTCGCCTTTCCTCCCGAACATATCCTAAGGTTATAACACCATTGGTGTAGAGACCTGTCTCCCCGTGGCCATAGACCACACCGGCTGCAGTTTCACTGCACCGCTAAACCTCCTGAGCTCGTAAGCGTGGTCAAGCAACTACTTGACACTCTGGAACAAACCAAGGTCCGAAATTGGCCATTCCAGGCCCAATTTCCTTCACATTCTTGGTCCAATGACCACTCCACTAGCCCATCTAGGCTCAGCGTCAAAACCTTGGCTCTGATACCAATTTGTAGTGTACCTTTTTGCTTACCCAAAGCTTATAATGCACTATGTAACATTTTGTACACGCACTTTTACATAATACGTACAGGCATTATATAATCACATGCATTCAAGTAAAGAAATACATTTAACTTAGAGTAAAACGTATAATTTACTTCTACGATTAAACAATCCATAGAATTTAACAGTAATTCATATACACAGCGGAAATCATGATAATTTATGTAGCACAGTCATGCAAAATGTGATAAGAACATAGTTAGATACTTATCTTGTAACAATGGTGAAATCCACCAACCAAGTGCAGGCCTTCCACGAACCTCCCAGCCTTAGACCACACTGCTCATCATCTCAATAGTGGGTCACCCCCGAGCTGGGACTGAGCTCCCCCAAAGGCAAGGAATCCTAGGCTAGGCTGAGGTTACAGGGAAAACAACACACAAATACCTGGAAGGATTCTTCCCAAAGATGCCATCTTACGCCCACTACTACCAGAATCTCATTCCCCACATGCATGTTCCGCCCGGGAGTATACACCTTCACATGCACAGTCCATCGGTGCTAACCTCCCCCTCTGGGTCTCAGCAACAGGCCGGATCAGGAAGTCTCAGAGCCCGTAGCTGGTGCTGGGCACTCTCTAGAAGAAACCACTTCCCAGCAAACTCTTTCACCTAGAAAGAGTTGCTCACAGGCCTGACAACCTGCCTCTTCCAACCACAGTCGCCTCCCTCACCAGAAGAGAGTTCATACACAAGCTCATCACAAAGATTACTCTGGCTAGTATGCCACGCGCAGTTCAGCACTGCGTGGCCGCAACCGCCAATTGGGAAAAATAGACACGCACTTCCCAAACAGGTTCAACAATCACGGGATAGTCTCACGGTTGTGGTTTCGGGATTGTACCAGGGTATTCTTGCAGAGATCTGATGGGTTCACACTCAGACGGTCGAGTAGAATGGAGACGCCCCCTCACACGGTTCATCTCGGCTATTATATTTGCATGCACCAGGGTTGACACTTGTCACCCTGGAAACTGCATGCGTTCCCACAACATGCATCCCTTTTTTCCATTTTCCCCTTGCCAGGAACTTAGGATAAAAATAAAATACACATGTCTTTTGGGAATAATATTAAAATATTATTCCTAGGCTTAAGCCCCCTAGGCTTAGCCCCTATGCTCAACACTTAGCCCCCTTTTTCCCACCTTCCATCCCCTAATCCCTTGCCCACTCTGTGGACGCTCAGTCCCCCTTCACTAATTCATCGTGGTCGGTCTGCACCTAGCGGTGTTTATATTTTATTAATCATTCTGCATACATACAAGTACAACAACAGGCTCCTGGCCTTCAACACTTAGGCTCCCTGGCCTAACAAACACATAAGCCTACCAGCTTATACAAAACTTAGCTCACTAGCCTATAGAATATGTTTACAATTCATTTCATATATCATGATTTGCAATGGGGCTCGGCCTTGGGGACACTACAATTTTGGTGTTGAATATTGGGCAATTATTGTTGTTTTGGGGATGAAAATGAAATAGATCTGTTACTGTTTTTACCTTTGTTATTTCTAGCATTGCTAGTGGAAAATTTTTGGATGGGTTTGGGTTTGAATTGGATGTAATTTGTTTGTATATGATTCATGAAATCATATACTTCATCATATGACTCCTCTTATTCAATGATAATGACCATATGTGAGGGTTTATTTCCTTTGGCTCGCTCTTTAGAATAACAAAATATATCACAAGTTGTTGCGTCATGGGCCTTGTCATAGAAATTTCACAAATGAAAAACATAAGTCTCTTTAGGATGAGATATATTGGGTCTTATTGGCATACAAAGAGCAATATTTGAGACAAGATTAGGATCTATAGTCATCCTATGCTCAAAATATTCCATTCTATTATGCATGTCCTACATCATTTGCAACATAAAAGTCATATCAACTTTAGGACCATTGTTATCAAAAGGAAAAATTGTCCTAAGATTTTGTTCTTCAAACTCCAACTAAGTATGCAAGGTTGAACTAAGGCAATTGCCACCATTCTCTTCTAGTTGATGATGATAAGTAGGCGAAATGTTATTATAATAATATAATAGAGAAACCTATGGTGTATGATTGATGACCTTGGGAACTTTATTGAACAACTTCATAAATATGAGGTTAAAATCATTTATGGTTTCACCCTCCTTGAAGGAAAAATTGTTAAAATTTTGCATATGCTCTGTAATGTTCCTCAACTTAACCAAGGAACATTACTTGTGGGAATACACATAAATTTGAAATGTTTCTGCTAATTAAATTCTTATAGCTTACCAACTACGAATTATACGCAAATTTAACTATTGTTTGATACCATTTATTAAATGCATCTACAACATTTTAAAACAAGCATGAATGTTTATAATAACTCACAAAACAACATATAATTGAATCACATTCACAGAGTAAAAATGGACAACATTCAAACTCATAATTAACACAAAAAACAGATAAACACTTATCTTTTTAAACATTTGTGCAACCAATTGCTTGGGACATTCGTTCCACCCAACCATATACTTGTTGTTCCAAATCTCAATAGAAATTCAACCCCGAGTTGGGGATATGAATCCACAAGAAAACGGTTTCTCTCATTTTCCACTCACAGCTCAGATATCTCACAACCCAATGACATTCTTCTAAAATTATACCGAGTTTCACCAAATCTATTACTCTTGACCTTCCCAACACAAGGTATGTGCCCCTTCACTACTCTTACTCCATTGGGATACATCATTCATTTATTCGAGTTTCTCTAGCACAAGTAACTGGGAATTTCACTACTGGGAACTCAAAGGAACTCATTGGTAGGAAAAAATAATAAGAAAAGATTAACAATCACTTGTTGTTACAAAGAAACTCACACAAGAGTTCACTCTTTAGGCCTAGAAACTTGGATCTTTAGTATTTCGCTCCAAAACACTCTAGAAATTGCCCTCCATTTTTTCTCCATCTATGGTGCTCTTTTTCCATGTTCTCTGCTTGTTGTTAATGCAAAAACATGGATGTAAAAACTTCCATCCTTGGCCATACGAATTTCCTTCCCCCCCAAGACAATTGACTGCTCACTCTTCCCAATGTTGATTGTACTTCATCCCCATGCTCATAATAACTATGGGATGTGATTATTTATAGCCAACCTCTTACATGAGTTTAATGATTGAATTTAGGAACAATCAAGTTCTAGGGATGATTTTAAGGGCTAAATTTCGCTCATGGGCTAATTTTCCATGGTTTTTCCAAAAATGAGATTCGCTATTTTAAAAATTATTCGCCCAAATTCTATAGGATAAAATTATTTTACCTTAAAAATCACCAAAAAATTATAAAACTATATAAAATACTTAGAAATTTGAATATTTTTACAAAAATATCGCCAAACATTTATAGTTGACATATGAAGGATTAGTAAGATTCATCAAGGTTTCTACATTTTAAAATAAATTTCCATCCTTAAAATCATCCCTGCACTCAACAACAAAATAGAAGGTTTATACACAATGATAATACAATTCAGTAAAGTGGGTTTGAATTAATACCCATAAGCAATTTCCCCCTTGGAACCCTCTTAGACACTCCCTTCTATTATGAAAAATGAAACCCCCATCTCTATCCATGTCCCCTATATTACATCGCATGGACATAGCTACATTCATATCTAAATTATGCATTAATTAAACTAGGTATTATAGCGAGGATGTTACATGCTCAAAAATATTTTTCATGGTGCCAAAAGTGGATTTAAACCAATAAATTAAATCAAACCAAGTGGAAAATATTTTGTTAGGGAGATAAAATAATTTGGTGGCAACCCATCCTTCCAAAGATTTATTGAACAACCTCATACAAGTGTCATTATCATGGGCACCAATGTTATCACATGCATTAGAAAAGGCATCCAAGTGCTCATTGGTGAAAGTTACCCCTTTCCTTAGAACTTGGGTAGATTAACTTTGAACTTAAGTAAAGGATCAATAGTTGGTGCAATGTTCTGAGGAGACAATACATGATAGGGAGTGTCATCTAGATCTACCTCGTACTGAAAAATTCCTATCTTCTTGATTAGTTTTTGGGGATTGTTAGGGAAAAGCACCAGGTTAAATTGACTAAACATGTTTCCTATCATAGTGGAGCCAGAAGATAAAGTACTAGACCTATAATTCAAACTACTACGTGAGAAAGAAGAAGTCTTATTGAATGAGATGGGATGATTCGAGGATTATATATCTTTTCTATAGATGATTTGGATGCTATCTTTTCAAAATGATCAAGCAGTTACATTCTCAATTTACTTTGGGATAAAGGTTGGAACACGATGGATTTCCCTTGAATTCTTTAAGATCAACAAGGAGAAACAAAAATACACCAATATGTAAATCCTCGAAGACTATGGATGTATTCCCTAGTGTGGTCACCTCTTATGTTGATGCCCAAAATGGATGATAGGTAAGAACATTGAAAGCACCCTTGTAAGGCTATCAATGGAAAAATGGGGATGGTAGCCCATATTGATTTAATCCCTACATTTTCTAAACTTATGTAGTTAGGTTGATGTGTTAAATCAATTAGTGGAGTTGTTCCCTTTAAGGGTACTAGTCCTCCAATTAAAGTGATTGATTACTAATTTAACAAATGAGGCTTACATTGATTGTAAATTTGTTTCTAAAGAGCGTTATTAGTGGATATTACACATATATATGTTATACACACTAATGCTAAATATAATGAATGTAGACAAAGTTAAAGAAACGATTATATAATCACACTAACCATGCAAACTATTGAAAACTAAAGAAAGATGAGCATTGAAAATCCTTAACTAATACCATCCATTATGGTATCTCCTTCCATTATGGTTCTACTATAGTTCTCTTTCCCCCCATGTCAATGATTCTTTTGAGGGTTAAGATCCAAACACTATTAAAAAAAGATATGGAATATATTAAAATGTAGTTATACTTTGGTTGTAACTTTCTTTGCTAAGAGCAGTGAAGAAGAGAAAGGTGAACAAACATGAGGAAGGGATTTAGAAGGATTAAAGGGGACCAACATCAAAGATAGGGGTATTCATTCCTAAGAGAAAAAGTGGAAAACCCTAAATAAAAATGGAAGAAACACTTCCCAAATTGTTCGAGAGATAAGGATTTGAAATTTCTTTGGCTTCGAGAGAGCTTAAGCATTTATAGTCCCCAATGTTTCCATAATTAACAAGGAGAGTTGCGTAGCAACAAGTCCCTTCTAGGAAGAGGCAGGAAGGTAAAGCTATTTTGACACAACTCCAAAATCATGGAAGCTAAAGCTATTTTGACTCGACTCAGAAAGCATGGAGCTAGTGTTCTAGGGAGCGGGAGTGAATAATCGCCTAACTTTGAATAAATATCATCTTAGGAAGGAAGTGGTGATTGCTTCTAACTCGATTCTTCGCTTAGGAAAATATGTAGCACCAACCAATCTCTCCTGCCTAACCACAATAAATATAGTGGATCGAAGATTATAGATTTCATGTCCTTAACGAAAGAGAAGGCTACTCTTTGTCCCATGTTTTCCCAAATAGACAATTTTTTCTATCATGGAGAATGTCAATGATGTAGAAATCACTTTGAAACACCATGATGTCGAATTCAAGGTGATTATATTATTATTTGTTGTCATTTACAAAATATTTTGGTAAAGCATGATGTCAGATTTCAATGCTACAACTTAGTGGACTATGTGTGTGGGTTGCATATAACGTCCTCCATATTGGACACCATGTTGGAGGTTTAGTGGACTACATGTGCGGGCTGCATCTAGCTGCCTCCATGTTGGCCTTTTTTTGGTGAGTGTGTGGAGAAGATAATCCAGGGAGGATATGGGTGGAGTGTAAAAAATTCAGAACTAGAGGGATCCAATGTCGCCACAGGATTTGGGCTTCTATAATTAGAAATGAAAATGTAGAGTACTCGAGGTAGAGATTTGTTGGATAACATGTGTCTTGTTCAATCGTAGGCTTCCATTTTCTTATTTTCTATATGAAGAGGAATTATATAGTCTGTATATGTTTCAGTGGAAATGATTGATTCAACCCATGACTTCGAGCAGTTAAGCTATGTGAGTGAAAATGCCATGGATGACAGAGTGGCCTCAGGAGGGGGATTCTTTAACGATATTGTGAAAGGATTCATGGGATATTCGGTAATAGGATTTAATAACCTTCTATAGGAAACCATAGGATGCCAAGATTACTCTGACAAACAAGAGCCCAATCCCAATTTACGAACGTCCAACCACATTTTGGATGAAAATCAATCAATTTGTTTGTGAGATCATTGTGTTGAAGGTGTGAAAAGCTATGATGAGGAGATCTAAGTTCCCTTGAGTAGGGTCAGAGTGGAAATTCTTGACATCAAAATAATTCGATATTTGAATCCACAGGCCTTATGTGATCTCTTGTTTGTGGAGGAAATAAGTATGCGCTTGTGAAAAAATCGAAAGCATATTTGGGGCATTTCGAGGATGTAATTACATTTGAATTCGAGTACTTGAGAGCCCGGTATGCAAAGACACAAAAATGGAATATGGATATTTATGAAGAGATTCAACAAATGCTAGTGTAAAAATGTTGATGGAAACTCCATTGGGGAAAGTCTGGGGGGGGGGTACTTGTTTCAGGGAAACAGCGAGAGGGAAATGAATTTGAAGAAACTCCTACAAGTGAAGCAGGAAATGGATGCATATGGATTGTTTTCTAATGATTGGACTGATTGATTTCTTGGCTTGCCAAAATATAATTTCTATTGTGTCAGGTTCTATTCTATGTCAGCATCATCTGTGAGTGAACTGAACCTTGAAAACCATGACCTACGACATTAGGCAGACAAGGCATAAATATGTGTAAAAATCATGATCCCGATGAAAGGTCTAGATATGAGTGTTCTTTCAATTTTCATTGAGAACGATGCCATGCATCAATGCACATGCTTGCAATTTTCGACATGTTAGAGCATTGAAACAATATTTTTAATTATAGGATAAATATTTTTTAATTTTAATAAAGTTGAATGCAGCTCGAAAGTGGTGAAAATGCTTAAAGCAAGACTAGGAGTAACAATATCCAAATCTGTTGAAGCCTTCCATGGAAATAAAATATCTCTCATGGAAGGAAGTTCTAATTAACAGAAAGGAAGTTAATGTTTCAGGGATAACACCAGGAGGGAAATCTCAGTTCAGGCTTCTCTAGGCCAGACTTCTTATTCTGCAATGACCATGTTCAATAATGGAATCAATAGGATTCTCCCCCTAGCTCCTCATTTGTTTGGTTTGTTAAGACTGCATGCATCAATGAATAAGTAATCCCTGGCCCTTCTAATATTTTTTTTCCCAAGCGACCATGATGAAATTTTGTGTTTTGAGACCAACACAAATTCCAACGATTTCTAGTTATCCATCCATACTATAGGGTCTCTCCTTTATCATTTACTCCAATATTCCACTCAGCAAAATTTTGGACCCACAATTTTTCATATGTCTCATAGGGAATCAAAAGGAACAATAATCAGGATCTTAGACATAGTTGGCCTCTTTCATATCAGTAAGTTTCTCAGTTTACACCATCAACCAATGTGCTATATGTTGCCAATAATTTTCTTTGAAACAAGATCGACTACATAACACATTTGTTTGAAGGTGTTTTCACTCAAAATTTATTAGCAAGCAAGTATTCTTGTTTCAAATACTTTCCTAATCCTTTTCTTCTAGAGACACAAAATTTCCAAGCTATAAATGGGGTCTAAGATCACACAAACAAGCTATAAATGGGGGCAGAGACCACATAAACAAAAATAGACAAAATGGAAAAGGCAAAGGCTCACAAATTTCATAATGACAGATAGAGAAGAGATTTTGAGCGGTCAGATATTCGTATAGGCACAAATAGGTTAAAAGGGAAAGCCATTTGAGGGTCGTGTTCTCATAAAAAAAAAAAAAACTCAACATAAGACAAGAAAGAAAGAAGAATCCTTCTCACTATAAATAATGGAGTGTCGTTGCAGAGGTCGCTCTCGTCATATTCTCCTACAACAAAAGACTCTACGAATTTGCAAAGAAGAGGTGTGTACTGTATTCTGTTAGATCTTGTAGACTTTGTAGCCTTCAAACTTTGTAGTTTTATAAGAATAAATAAAACAACAACCTTACAAAATATTACAATTAGAAAATGACACATAGAAAAATGAATGATTTCAACTTTGTTAATGCCAAATAGAAAATTGACCATATCACTCATATGACAATTAGAAAATGAATGCTTTCCAAGATGTTAGTAACAAGAACTTGGTCTTTTCAATCTTCCAGGAAGAACGGTTTTAAGAAGACATGTTCTATTATCACTCTACTCTTTTCCATATTGTACTTAGAAAATTGCATGCATAAGAGGACCAGTTTGAGAAGGCAGTTTTCGCTCTGCTATTTTTTATCTTGTAGGCAGAAGAGGATTGGTTTTGAAAATATGGGTTCCAGTTGCAGAGGATACCCATTCCTTGAGAAGCATTGCTAAGAAGAAGGGAAAGAACACTAGGTAAGAGATTAATGGACTCACCCATGTATTCACAAAGGAGGCAAATGGTAAATAGATTATTATCTCATGAACTCTGGCAAGTGACATGCAATGATTAAAAATTTAATGTTTAGAATTAATGCTAACTGGAAAGTTAGAATTAATTCACTTTGCTCAGTACGAATACATTTTTCTATGTTTGAATCCTCCGGTTTCCTAAATGTGAAGTATCTTGCATGGATATGAGGTCAAATAAGAAGTCGGGATAATAAATCAAATGTAAGGAAAAAATTGTATGAGTTTAAAAAAAAATTGGTTAAAATTATCTATATCTATATCTATACCTAGATTAATCATTAACCAGGGTGCTTGCCACATATAAAACACAATGAAGTAGAGATCATTGGATCCATCCAAAGAATTAGTACCCAAGGAAATATTTATTGTTTCTTGATGGGACTGAGACTTTGAGGCCATAGATATTGCATGTATGTTGATGCAAAATCTTCAAGCCCAACTGTTATGTCAGATGCTTTGCTTGGAAATATTTATTGTTTCTTGATGGGGTTGAGACTTTGAGGACATACATATTGCATGTCTAATGATGCAAAATATTCAAGACCAACTATTATGTGAGATGCTTTGCTTGTCAATGTGTCATTACGGGGAGGAGGAAAATGACCTTACTGTATATTATAATGAAGACAATATTTAAAAAATAGAGTGTGCATGGTCCTTTACATAATAGTAGGAAAAAAACCTCGTTCGATCAAGGACTGAAATTTTGTCTGGTTACGACAACCTACAGAATATGATTAATATGAGAAATCCACTTATCTTGTCAAAACAACAACGTAAGGGAAATGCCTTGCTTCAACAGATTCCATGGGAATCTCCAATACTTTCATTAATGACTTTTTACATAAGTCTCCATCGAAGTTTGAAAGAGAAAAAAAAATCATGTGAGAATTTCCTTAAGCCATTAAATTGCAGGTGTAGAATTTAGTAGCTTTTATAGAAGTCTCCATTGTAGTTTGAAACAGAAAAAATAAGAGCGTAGAAATTAAAAAAAATTATAGAAGTTTCCAGGGAAGTTTGAGAGAGAAACAATAAATCATGTGTTGATATTCGATCTATTCACAATATTTTAGATATACCTGATAGTTCAATTGATTGAACTAGCTTTCAGTGTATGATTCAACGTGATTTGAATATGTAGCATGTGTTTATGTATTTATCATTAACAATATATTTTAATAATTCAACCAATTAATTGAAGTGTTTGTTCAACCTGATTTTAGTTCTGATTCCAATATATCTTAGGCTAATAATTCAACCAAATAAATTTAGTTTCAAAGTTAATAAGCATACAAACTCATTGGCAACCCTAATATCCCAATTTATCTTCTCCCTTATTTTATAATGGAAAATCTTAATCGGGTTTTGTAGCAATCATAACCTACACAATCTTCAATGAAATGTGAAACCCTAAAACAAAAAATCATCCATATAAAATTAATAAAATAGGCTCCATCATCGTGATGATAAGTTGTCTATCTCGAGATGCCATTCTGGCATCCTAGAATAATAAATGTACTTATTACACCTCGTAAGGAATGGAATTCCAACATTGATAGTTGAAAGATTAATCCAATGAAATTTGTGTTGCATATGCCACCATCATTATGTCTCATTCAGTTAACTGAGTTAACCTGTTATAGCAAGATTTGCCTCACCCCATGCAATCTTGGACAGAAGGCCTTTTTCCATTTTCCCGTGCAGAATTTTAGTCCCTTTTTACAAATCCCAGAGCTAAAAATACATTTTTTCCACATATACACACCTTGCCTACTATACAACACGCATATACGCAAGTTGCACCCTATAACACACGTACATCAGGAAATGTGCCCAAAAATGAAAAATGGTTTCAGGTTTCCATGTCATGACAAGAGATCAATGATCCTTGGCCTTCCATATACTGGAAACGTTTTGACTCGGCCCTTCAGTTCCATTTGAAGGCTATAAATGGGACAATTCTGAGCTATGGAAAAGAAGGAGAAATAATTCAACTTTGAGAGAAAATTTACTCTGGAGGAATTATTCACTTCACATTGAGTTGGCCTCCCTTTATCCTTTAAGTCTGAACACAGTGTTCAACTCCCAAGTTGTTCCCTTATTGAGTGAGAACTACATTGTCTCTCTTACATGAGATTTCCTTTGGTGGAGGATTGAAGTGGTGGAGGCCCAGCTGGAAGGAACTTAGCTTCTCGGTTCCGAACCGTGCCAACATGGAAGTCTGTAACTATTCACTTATGTTGATTATATGTTAATAGAAATACTCTTTTCTCGTCTAATTGATATCTTGCAAATATTTGAATTATTATTCCATGGGCGTATTTGTGATGAATGTTAATGGATTATGCTATTGAATGTGGTAACATCATATATTATCACCATATGCTTTCTTTTCTTGGTTTTTGAGGACTAGTTGCAGGTGTATTGCTTTGGGTCAAGTGCTCAACGGTGGACTTCATCGAACATATAGATGAGGTAGGCATTTAACCTTGTCTTGCTAGAATATTTGTTTATATAGCATACTTGAGAATAGAGTTGATTTCTGCAGTCATTTCTGTCTGATTTCTGCAGTCATTTATGCATCCATACTAGGGATTAAAGCTTCTTTTTTGGGGGTTTGGAGTGTTTTTCTCCTTATATTTCTCTCGTTCATATTGCATTTCTTGTTGTATCATTGCTTGAAAACCTATGTTCACTCTAGATCTGATTCTTTCAGTCTTCTCCTTATCCTAGTTTTTCTTTGACACATATACATGGGTTTTTTTCCGACAGTCGTGTACATACGTGTGTTGTCCCTCTGCAAGTTGAGTACATGCGCACTTTTCCCTTGAACAATCACATACATTAACCTCTTTTTATTGTTTGCTGGGTTTGGTATTTTTGGGTAGGTTTTGATGATTTTTTATTCTTCTTGGGTCTCTGTAGTGACTGTTAAGTGTCTGTGGAATGACAGGAAGCCTGTCTTTGGTTGAATTTTTGGGTGGTGTCTTTCTCATCATTTTTTCATTTTGATTGTCCTTGTACATTGGGCTGGTGGTTTTTCTCCTTGGTATCCTAATTGAGTTGTCTCTTTCAATAGATAGTAGAGTCTTTATATATCGAGTTGCTCTTCATTCCATGCATTTTCATTTTTCTTATATTGAAAATACAAAAATATTAGGAATTTTTCTTATATTTTTGCATTTTTCATTTTGATATTTTGAGTCTTTGTCATTTATCTTAGTGCATGTAAAGAAATATTTCATTTTTATTTAGGATTGCAGAATTGAATTGAAAATTGCATTTTAAGAAGCATATCATTCATTATAAATTGAAGTTAGGGATTTGCATTATTTTCATATTCATTTACTTTACTTGCTGAGTCATAACATCACTAGTTTCACGACTGCACCTTTTTGAGTAAGAATGGCCATTAAAATTAACGCTATAATTTAAAATTGATTAGTAATGATTTTATGTTCTAGGGTGCACAAACTAGCTTAGGATTTAGTGCCTTCGAATAGGATTTTGTGAGTAAACTTCTCCAAGGATATTAAATCAACATATGTGTCTCACTAAGGGAGTGGACAAATCCAATGTATAATTGGTAATATTAGGAGGCTTTGCTTACACCGGAGTTAATTACAAGGTCGAGCGAGGTCTATTGAAGGGATATCCCCCCCATACCTTCTTAGCGTCAAAGATATTTTTGGGGATCTATTTGTATCTGGGGATCTTGCTAGTGCCATTACCTCCGTGAGAGGCAATGCTTTCAAGGTTTCAGGCTTTGCTACCTTTCCATATGGTGGACCTAACTTACGACTGCTCGCCTGTGCATCAATTATACAATGGTTGATTAGTTTCTTGACTTAGGTGCCACATAGGTCACTTGCAGGGGTTATTCTATAGGTACCATGGGTCAGATAAGAGTCAGACAACATACAACCTTTATGGAGGATTACCTCTTCGGGGGGATCTGACCGACTAGTTGTTAATCCCACGAGGGCCCTTATAACTGATTATGTTACCTATGATCTTTAGTAGGGAGTCTCAGGCCCCTCTTGGGAGAGGCATACCTACTTTAGGGAGGGAGACCCCTTTCAACCACTTTACCCTATTTGTGTGCATATTGGTTGTTTGATTATTTTTGGTGTGCTCTTCGATTATTAGTTGACCTTAGGATTTTATACTGAGTTCTCGTTATCATGGATAGTGGAGTTCCTTTGTCTCCCTCATTTACTGCTACCTCCCCTATGTCGTTCACTCATTTCATGGGGACGAATCTATCTTCTTTTCACAATGGTATGCATAATTATGACACTCAGTCCATGCCTTGGGTCTCTAATCATTTTCCTATTGATATGCCGAATGTGACTTTACCCTTTTCGTCCTCTACCTCGCCCACTTATATGAATCCTAGAATTGGATACAGGGGCACCATGGCCCCATCATCTACATATTCATTTGATATGAGTGATGCCCCTCAACCAACTCTCACTGTGGGAGGTTGGAACCTCCCCTCTTACAGATCTAGTCCTAGCTATGTTTTTTCAGGAGCCAGTGCTCAAATGGGTGGATATTCTACTTATTACACCCCATCCGTGTATTCTTCGTCTTCCATGTCAGTTCCTACAAACACTTTTCCTATGGTGGGTCCACATAAATCTCCAGGTCTTTCATACGAGAGGAATCGGTTTTACAGTTCAGGTTACCCTCTTCAAGGAGCCCCTTCACATGGGGGCAACATATATCCTCACTTGAACAATCCTTATCATAATTTTGTCTCTTCACAAACATATGCTTCAGTGATGATGCCCATACAAACCTCTTTGGATCAGTTAGGCAGAGCATACTACCTTTCCGGAGAGGGACAAGGTGGAAACCAGGACCCTTCTTGGCCTGCAATGTTTCAAAGTCAATCTTTCCTGGGACCTTGGTATCAAATTCCAAAACCCACCACCACTAGTCCAGTCACTTCTAGTCATACTGGAGCTCCATCACCAACCTCTGCTAGTCATGTCGAAGATTGGTCGATGACCTCTGCAAGTCATGTGGAAGACCCGCAACCAACTGTTGCTAGTCATACTAGGGGCATCACTCTCGTCACCACGAGTCATATTGTTGTCACATATCCAACCTACGTACATCATGTGGGAGATGACTCTCTCACCTCTTCTAGTCACACTGAGATCATATCACTAGCCATTGTGAATGGCGCTGGGGGCATTCATATGATCGGGAAGCCTAGAAGTCTCAGACGTAAGCCTAAATTCCTTTGCAGGACTTGCAAAGGAAATCACCTTACTCATTTTTTTCCTATTATAGCTGGGATACCAGAAGCGTGGGGCTCACCTAAAGGCCCTTCAGGTTCTTATGCGTTTGTGGTTTCCCCACATCCTATTTCTCCATTGATTGACATAGAAGTAATGTCGTTGAAATATTCTCCTGACCACACCCCCATTGTCGAGGGTGATGGGTCTTTGGTCCTTGTTATCATGCATCCTATTCAACCTAGAGTTGAAGAAGTGGTTGTACCAGTGTAATCCCTTGTCAATCCAACTCTCCTTTTGGGGGGTGTTGCATCCTTCAACCATGTCACTAGAATTTCTGATACTACACCTTCTGAACAAGAGAGAGTTTTACTCTCCCTAAGTACTTTCCCTTCAAGTCTTGGAGACATTCCCTTTGATTGGGATGGTATTGTGGGGTACAATGCCTCCACCTATGTATTTTCAAGTAAAATACATTATCTGATATATCACAGAGACAATGACCTCTGCTAGCACTTTATCCTCCTCGACTTGGAGAGATTTGAGTTTTCCCAAGCTTGTGTTATCTATTTGTAAGATACTGACATTCCATATAAGTCCAGCATGGGAGCCTTGGCCTCCCCCATGACACGCCGCCTAGAAATCTCTCAATGAGTCTGAGTTAAGCTCTTTTCCAACTCATCTGAAAAGAGAAAATATTTCCGAGTGAATTTGTCCCTTTCACACTCGTTAAATTGGACTGGAAAGGTCATGAGTCTTATTTAAGCTCTTTTCTGACTCGTTTTCAAAATAAAAAAATATTACCAAGTGAACTTGTCTCTTTCACACTCATAAATTGGATTTGAAAAGATGTCTATTTGGTACAAGTTTATTCCTTTTCCACACCAAGTAGACTAAATATTATGAAAAAGAACATTTTTTGGCATTAAGTTGTGATTGCATCTCATGCCCTTGCTTGCAGTATTGAGCCTATAGTTGGTTCTCTCTTTGTGTTATAAACCATTTGCCTCAACAGTTTTTCATCCTCAATTAAGAAGAGCCTCGTTTATATCCTTTGCAATTTGACACCCTATACCCAGGAGGGAACATTCCCCCGAGCGTCCATCTCCCGCATGCACCTCCTTGCATTGAGCATAGGTATGTTCCACTGTCGGAACTAGTTTTTCTTACTTGCGACACTCGTTTCCTCCTTTGTATCATAGCATTCATTTGAATATGAAAAAACAAAAAAAGACGGGCGGGAAGGGAGTATTATCTTATATTGGCAGTGGTCGTGTCGCCTTTGAACAGAGAACAAAGTTATTGAGTCCACTTTTCATCATAATTTTGGGTTTAGAATGGCCTTAGGAAGTTGAGCTCATTACAGAGAGTTTTCTCCCCTGATTGGTTACTCTTCCATTCCGTATGGAGAACTTGATCGATGCCTCCTGCATATCATGGTTTCATCATTAATTCTATGCTTTCGGAGTCTTCCATATGTCTCATGCGCTTGTTCAAAGGATGTCTATCAACCTGTTTTGACCATTCCTCAAAACTCTTGACTTTGCATGTCGACCATACCCTCAGTTTGTCTCAAAATCACATGATGTTGTAGTCCTATTACACACCCTGGTCCTACTTTCCTCATTGGTAGGTAACCTTGAACCCAATAGTCAACATTTCATCATTGGTCATTGACTGGGTGGTTTCCCTTGTGTTCGACGACAAGACATCTATTCACACATTGGGATTCGTGCAGTGTATTGGATGCCATTAGCCTTATTGGTGTTTTCCTCACCTTTTTCAGTAGTTTTCCTCATTGGATGTTATTCAGAAGGTCTTTTTCATGTACCTCTTGCACTCAACACATGCGAAAGACATATAGGGTCATTGGTTCATGAACATGTTCTTCATCTGATTTCCTCCTAATCATGAAGCTCCTTTTTTGTATCTTGTGTTGAATAATGAGATTCCTTAATGCTCTCCTTTCAGCAGGTCTCCTTCCATCGACTTCATCTCATCTATTCTAGAAATGATACCTAGATTCCTATGAGTACCTTAAGGATTGTAGTCATTAGTCGCAGGTTCTCTCTCCATCGACGGTTGGGAATACATCAATGTCTCTTGATCGATGGATCCTTCAAGTGTTCGACCCTGACTCCTTTATTCACACTTGTAAGAATGTACTCAGTTCCTTGATACCTACTTTCATCATCGGTAGGTTGTCTCGCATTTGTTAACAGTATACCTCAATGACCAGTAATCAAAACATGTTTCATTGTGTTCGACCTCAACTCCTTTATTCACACAATGTAGACTTGCACCTTTGGTTGATTGTGTAGAAGACTTGAAGACATCACCATGTAGCCACAACTTTCTTGAGTTGTTTCTTCCTCTTCATTGGACGACTACCTGTATGATTTCAGTGATAATGGGAGATCAAATTACACTCTATTGTATACCTATATCTTCATATTGATCTTGAGACTGGTTCTACTAGGCCTTGTTCATGACTATGAAAACCTTTGGAATGTAACCACATTTGTATTTGCCTATTCATGGCCACAGACAATTGTTAGGTATATTTTCACATGGATCTGTAGTATAATTCAAATTGGCAACCATGTATGCAAAATCAGTATAGATTGTAATGAGCAACTAGTTCTTCCAGCCGGTTACCCATCGCTCCACTTCTGGGTTTTCATAATGTATTTCATCCATCGCAGATACTCCTCTGAACTCACACATTAGGGGGCATCTGTTATAGCAAGATTTGCCTCACCCCATTCAATCTTGCACATAAGGCCTTTTTCCATTTCCCTATGCAGACGTTTAGTCCCTTTTTACAAATCCCAGAGCTAAAAATAAATTTTTCCCACATATATGCACCTTGCCTACTATACAACACACGTATGCGCAGGTTGCACAACTACAACCTGCATACATCAGGAAATGTGCCCAAAAATGAAAAATGGTGTCAGGTTTCCATGTCACAACAAGAGATCAATGATCCTTGGCCTTCCATATACTAGAAACATTATGATTCGGCCCTTAAGTTCCATTTGAAGGCTATAAATGGGCCAATTCCGAGATATGGAAAAGAAGGAGAAAGAATTCAACTTTGAGAGTAAAGTTACTCTGGAGGAATTATTCACTTCACATTGAGTATGCACCCCTTTATCCTTTATATTTGAACATAGTGTTCAGCCCCCAAGCTCTTCCCTTATTGAGTGAGCACTCCATTGTCTCTCTTACATGAGCTTGCCTTTGGTGGAGGATTGAAGTGGTGGAGGTCCAGTTGGAAGGAACTTAGTTTCTTGGTTCTGAACTATGTTGACACAGAAGTCTATACATTATTCACTTCTGTTGATTATATCTTAATAGAAATACTCTTTTCTCTTCCAATTGATATCTTGCAAATATTTGAATTATTATTCCATGGGCGTATTTGTTATGAATGTTAATGGATTATGCTATTGAATGTGATAACATCATATATTATCAACATATGTTTTCTTTGCTTGGTTGTTGAGGACTAGTTGCAGGTGTATTGCTTTGGTTCAAGTGCTCAATGGTGGAATTCATTGAACATCTGAACTTGGTAGGCATTTAACCTTGTCTTGCTATCATATTTGTTTATATAGCATACTTGAGAATAGAGTTGATTTCTGCAGTCATTTACGTTTGTTGTGGTTTTCCCCTAGCCATGGAGATATTTTCCTCGTAACATAACCCACATCAATGACATTTGTGGAGAATGACAACACGTGGATGGAAACTGGTAAGATAGATGGACAAAGATAGATGTACATTTGCAACAAAGGAAAAATTGACATCCATGCACAATGCTTTGGCCAAGTTTTTTGAGAACCCTAAACATTGTTATATTATTTTGGAGGCCCTTGCTTTTTGTAGCTTTATCATCATATCTTTAGCATGGTTGCAGTTCGATATGGTGATTCCTTTCCAGATAGTGATCGTGATCTAGACGCAAAGACAATGACATAACTAGATGTTGATCTGGTTGTTTCACTAGTTTCATATCTCGCATTTGATCTGTTTGATCCAATCATTGATACAAAAACACCCACCAACAACACCAATAAAAACATCCATATAAAAGACAAGGGCATATGAGCAAAAGATCCAATAGCATATCCAACAAAAGAAACTATGGATTCAAGCAAGATACAAGTGCAGTCCTTTATCAATGTCTCCAACTCGACCTATCTGTAGAAAGGAAAACCTAAGGTATGGATATAGATAGATCTAATGCTTTCTTTATGAATAGAAAAACTACTATCTATAATGTCATCTATAGATTCATTATTTCTTCGAGATTGATGAAAAAAGATGAGATGGATTGATTAAAAAATGTATTAGTATAACTACTATCCATAATTCCCTCTATAGATTCATCTAGAGAGATTCTTTCTCCGGCCTGCTTCTTTCCATTCACTTCTTCATCTCGACCATTCAATCTGGAAAGTGGTTATTCAATAAGGATGATGATAGTACCCCCTACTCAGAAAATCAAACCTCACTAATGAAAAATAAATATGGTCCAAGCATAATTCGGTGAGAGGGAAGAGAAATTTGGTCAACCTACTTCCAGGCCCTCTTTCTTGCTCGTCAGAATGCACTGTTGCTCATCCAACAACTCTATACACAAGTAGAGATGGAACTCCCCCTCAACTTTTCCCTTCATTCCTACTTATCATTTTCTTTGGTACGCCAAAGAATTTTTGTTATTGTGAATTTCAAGTTGTTGTTGTGGACATAGAGTTTTTGAAAAATAGAGATGGAACTCCCCCTAAACTTTCCCCTTCATTCCAACTTATCCTTTTCTTTGGTACTCCAAAGAATTTATGTTATTGTGAATTTCAAGTTGTTATTGTGGCCATAGAGTTTTTGAACAATTATATTTTTTTTCCATTGTAGAGGGAGGAGTAGAGATGGATGGACGGGTGGGAAGATATATGGAGAGGTGAAAAGTGTTACAGTGAAGGTTAAGACATCGAGAAGCATAAGACACCTTCTTTGAATTGAAATCGCCTACTTGTTATATAGAGATGTTTTCAGCCAATGGACACTAGAAATTACTGAGCTCATGGGAATAATGAATCCAATTAATGGATTGAAAGCATCAGGGCAAGGAATTCATGAACAACAAATAGGGATTTCTTATGAGCTTTCTTACGTAGGAAGTAACTTATTCAGTAAAAAATATAGTGTATCTGTTAAATTAAATAGATTATTTATAAATCCCGGTAGTAAATTTTATTTTACTCACCAACAATTTTGCAGAAGTAGGGTACACAATAGCGTTTTCTTGGCCAGAGTGATAATGCAATAGTGTCTTCTTGGTAAGAGTGGTAATGCAATAGATTTTTCTTCATACAATGATTCCTTTATTTGTTCCTTCTTCATATAGTTATTACTTCATAATGTGAATCTCTCTCTCTTCTCGAGATATTGCAGGTGGAAGGTCAAAACATATTGTCTACTCGAGATATTGCAAGTGGAGGGTCAAAACATATTGTACCCTAGTGAACATATTGTAGGTTGAAGGTTGTCGAAATTCTACCTATGGGAATAGGACCAGGGTTCAGAGAATTCTTATGGGCATATGAAAGGGCATAGAAATGGTCTTCAGGTGAGAAGAAAAATAAAAATGGGCATAGGACCAGTCTTCAGGTGAGAAGAAAAATGGGGAGGAGGAGGGTAATCAACCACGAGGACGATGAAAGAAATGGGGGAGGGAACAACATCTGTAGAAATACAATTGGCAAGGAAAGGGACATGCAAGTGACTAAGTGGGAGGGAAGATGGAAGTGTAGCAGGGAAGTTGGTAGCGTAACGGTGCAAGAGAGAAAGAATTATGGACTATGATTTATACATCAAAAAAATGTTCCTAACATTTAATATTACGAATTAATGCTAACGTGAAACTTAGCATTAATTCAACTAGCTTCCTACATGTCCTATTTAATATATCCTTATTGAGTTTGAAGCCTCTTTTTTACTAAGTTTGAGGCATCTTGCCTCGATATGAGGCCAAATAAGGCCTCAAACTCAAAACTTAGGGATAAAATATAAATGAGAGATCGAAAATTATATTAAACTCTTAAAAGTTTGATTAAAATCGTTGGTTTTCCTTCAAATATTAATAGAACCATAAAAACCGATTACTGTTAGTCCCTGCAGCCTGGAATTAGTCCCTTATCAAAGGAACTTATGCCCTTATTGGAACAATAGGTTTTGTAGGTTCATCTCACCTATGGATATTATGGAGACAATCAATTGATGATTGACTAGGAAACTTGACTAGGAGGTTGACTAGGTGGTTGATTGAAGCGTCAACTAGGACATCAACTAGATGGTCGAATAAGAATTCAACTGATCGGGAAGTTAGAATATAACAATCTATTGTTGCACATAACAGGGAAAAAATTAAGGAGACCATTATGCACCCACACCAATCTATGTGGACATTGTCTCCCTCACTTCAAGGGAGTTGGTTACATCTTGGTGCTATATGATATGGCCCTATGGGTTGATTTACATTGATATTTTGGTTTCTTACATTACTTTGTATGTTGAACTATTCTTGGTTGTGCTTAAGCACAATAATAATGTCTTTAAACACCACCTCTTTCCTGGAATAATATCTCTCTAATATACCTAATCCTCTGATTCTTCAACAACCCATAGGGATTGCCTCAAGTGTTTATTTATGTTAAGTACCAAAGACTGAATACAAAAGCACCATAGTAGATATACAAGAACAATCTAGAAAATCACCACTTTATTATATCAAAACCCTTGAGGTAGGAAAACACCATACAATGGATCCTATTATGGAAGGGATCCTCTCATGTTCACTTGTCTCTTTGAGGGGGCATCCTCATATTGATCTACTGCTCCAAATGCAATAATTCTCTTCATGTTTTGTTACATTGCTTGAACCCATTTTTATAGTGATACCAACCACCTAAGAACATTCTATAGGAGGGATATTCTATAAGTATAACCTTCTAGCAAGTCATCTTACATTTATTATATCTAACTACCATAGTGGGCCTTATTTAATACTATAGTGGACCTAGTCCACCTTAAATTTAATGGCCTCCACTATTATCACCATGGGCCCTCTGCCCCCCCCACTACCTCTCTAGCTACCTAACATTACATCCCCCTTATGAAAGCATTGTCATCAATGCTTGATGTACAACCATATACCAGGGTCGCATGGATAAGTGTGGATAAGTGTGGACCATAGTGTTGAAGTAGACTAGAGAACCAGGGTCCCATGGAGAAATCAAAACCAACATGCTGAAGTAGTCCAACTTCCATTATAAACCAGGGTCCCATGTCCAAGTGCTCATGTAAAATCCATGCGGAAGATATCTAAACTCAAGAACCAGCTGGAAATGATGCTCCAAAGATCTACATTGATCATGGGGATCCAAATATGTAGATCCCACCATATCCAAAAAATTATCTGAATAGCACACTAGTATTGGAGAATACTGAAAAATAGTGTTCATAGAAGGATTTGTACTTCTCTCCATAATGTGCTCTACATAAGGTGAAGTAGAGTCATCAAATAAAATATGAAAATGGTTGTCATCCCAGAAATGACAACTATCCATATACCAATCATCACAATTGGCCTCAAAATCATACCAAGCATAGAATTCTTGATTATATGCATCCCTGATGTTCGTCATAGGATATCTCTCATGTATGCTATCCAAGGTCCTTTGAACATTTTGACAATTAGCCCTAATAATTTGTTGCCCCTCGTGAAGATGTTGGTTAATGGCTTCAATATTCTGTAGAATGGCCATGAGGAGATGAAATCCAATATCCATTAGAAACACAACATATAATATATTAAAAGAAATATATTAAAATGATTTATCCAATGGCACTAATCTGGTAGCAACCTGAGCACCCTATGAAAAGTTATGAACTTTGTAGTCCTGTCGTCATTACGAACAACCCAAAAAATCATTGATTTTAAATCAACGATATCTTCACTTCCAAAGCTCCAATTGAGATGATTTTTTTTTTAAATTGGGTGAAATTGTGAGAGGAACTAATATCTTCAATTGTTTTTGAAAAATTCAGCCCCATATGCTACATAAATCAGAAATATCATGCAGTTGTTCACGGAAAAAAAAAAAAAAAACCCTGAACATTGTAGATTTTAAAATGCAAATAACTTGACTTCCCAGACTCCGTTTTAGACGATTAGTATTTTAACTTGGGTGTTTTCTGAGAGGAACTCAGATGTACAACCATATTTTTCAAATTTTTTACCAAAACCTACATAAATCGTCTGGAATGTCGTGGTCCTCTTTTTTGTGTGTGTTTTTTTCTTCTCCGAAGCAATCTACAAAAAAAAAATAAAAAAACATTGCCCACACTTCTTTCCAAGGAAAGCTCTCTGATACCACTTGTTGAGTACCAAAGACTGAATACAAAAGTTCCACAATAGATATACAAGAACAATATAAAAAACTACCACTTTATTATATCAAAACCCTTGAGGTAGGGAAACACCATACAATGGATCCTATTATGGAAGGGATCCTCTCCTATTCACTTACCTCTTCAAGGGGGCATCCTACTATTGAGATACTTCTCCAAATACAATAATTCTCTTCATCCCCCATTACATTGCTTGCAGCCCTTTATATAATTCTACCAACCACCTAAGAGCATTCTAGAGGGGGAACCTTCTAGAAGTATAACCTTCTAGTAAGTCCTCTTGCATTTATTATATCTAACTACCATAGTGGTCCCTATTTAGTATTATAGTGGACTTAGTACACCTTACATTGAATGGTCTCCACTATTATCACAATGGGTCCTTTGGCCCCCCCACTACCTCTCTAGCTACCTAACAATTTCAATTCATTTTTTTTTGTTTCTTTTGTTATCACTCTCTCTTTAAAAAACATGCTTATATTCTAAGATAGTCATATTAAATTCTTTCTTCAAAAAATTCTTAGTGACTTTAAGGCCACTCTATACTATGTGAATCCATATAGGACTTCACTGCTTCTAAATGACCATGCATTTTGAAGTACTCTTCTTTTAGTTTATACTTAGTTGTTTCCTTTCCTTTCATAAAAAAATATGTAAAAAATGTTTGAGAGGCTATAAATATAAATGGTGATAGGGAATGTCAAGAAAATATTCTTATTCTTTGTATTAAGTACTAGATTGTGATGATGAAGAGTTGTTTAAGAGGCAATATCCCTTAATACTACACACATACTTTGGTAATGTATGAGAAACTTTTTAAACACAAAATATTTTTGTAATTGGAATATTCGTCTATATACCATTGTCGAGTGATATTATAACTTGGAGAGATTTGTTGAAGAACCTAAGGCACGAGACCCATAAAATATACTCATGTAGAGGATTTAAAAAATTGTCCTACAAAGACTCATGCTTTGGATGGTATATGGTCTTCCAAAGATATTGGGCATAGATGCAATCGATGTGAATAGGATGGAAATGAAGAGTCCAACTCCAACATATTGTAGTGGACACCAACAACATATATAGCATCCATGAAATATGGGGCCATGCAAAATTTTGGCTTTTGACTTGCTAAAGTTGCATAGGGTTTTTTTGTGTTGAGATTTAAATTATTAGAGTGTATGTATGTTTGTCTAATTAAATATTGATCCATGGTGAAGGATTTGATACATTAATAATTGTACTAAAGATTCTTTGAAATGGGAGGCATATTTCTCCATGTATAATCTTAAAATTAGGAATAGGGCATCCATTGTTGGGTATGTGTTATATTCTTTGCATGTGTGTGTGTGGGCATGTCAGATTCAACAACTGCATTTGACGATCCCTCATAGTAGTGCTCTGTTTTTGTCATGTTCACCGGGCTCTTTCCTAGGGGGGTCCTAGGGGGGGCAGGTATACCCTCCCCTGGTTACGTGCAATGTTCGACACCAGGCGTAGCCTGGGGCAGCACCTCGAAATTGTTTTTGGACGTTTTTTTCTATTTTTATCGGTTTACTAAAAATAATCTCGGTTTTAGGGATTAAGGTTTTGGTACTACGGAATACCTAAAAACATTGTATATATTGTATAGTGAATGGTGAAATTCGATATAATGAATATAAGAAAGGTTTTCCCAGTTGAGGGTTTCCGGTATAAATCTTTGTGTACTATGTGAATGAGCCATTGATTAATTTTTTTTTTCTTAAGAATCTATATGCATTGCTTTACTTCATAGGTTTAAAACTTACATGTGGTATTAGAGCTCATTTTTGGCTTCAGAGGGACACATTTGTTGTTGAGGGTTTGGCTCGGTCTTGATATATCAAGTTTATCTTGGGTCTATGATAAACCTGGGTTTAGTGGGAGATTTTGTAGTGGAGATTCGAGTACAGAAAGAGGAATGGTGAGCTCTTCTAGAATCGAGATAGAGAAGTTCAATGGTAAAAACTTTGAGCTATGGAAGCTCAATATGGAGGACCTTCTTGTAGACAAAGAAAAATGGATCATTGTGGATCCTGGTACACAGCCTACTGGTACACCGTCTACGAGCACACAGGCTACTGGTACACAACCTACTAGTACATAAACTACGAGTACACCACCTACTGGTATGTCAAAGGAAGATTGGGAGAAGCTGGACTGTTAAGACCTAATATTGGCTCATTAACCCTTAATTGGGGCATATTACATTAGTAATGTTATTTTATTTATGTCATTTTTATTCCATTAGTTGTAATTATACCTCCTAGTCTCCTATATATACCAAGGAGACATCTTCATTTAGAATCATCTTGGAATTGTACATTTATGTGGGCATAAGGAGGTTTCCCCCTTGAAGAGGCTTATTATATGAATTTCTCTCTATTTCAAGGCATTGAGTACTTATTCTGAGGTTTTTTTATGCTATATTGATATTTGGTTCTCAACATATGGTATCAGAGCTCAAGGTCTTGGGGTTTCACTGCTACATCTGAGACACCTTGGAATTTTCTATATAACTTTTTTTCTACAAGTTTAAGAAGGAACGGATTGGAGTATATTTAGTAGATGGATCAAGGTACGTTGGGTTAAAATTTCATCTCCTGAGGCCTTATAATTTCAGAGATACAGCCTGTGCAAGATAGGGTTCTGGAATCATCCTGAACTGAGTCATTGCAGAATTTTCGCTATAAACAGTTTTATGTAACATTTCAGACCCTGAAATACGGAGGATATTCAAAAACATTAGTAAGGTATCTTTGGTAAAAATTTCAACTTCTAGGTCATCTTACATTTGTAGATACACCCTGTGGAAGATAGGGTATCTGACTAGTCCTATTGACTAGTCTCAAGAAGGTGTTCTAGGTAAAACAATCATAATTTCTTCCTAGAGTATCCAACTTGAGTGAGACTAGTTGCATTGGATAGTGGACAGTCTGTAGTATTTCTGGTATGAGTTTTAGAATTTTATATCAATAATTTTGTGCGGGACACGCTATACAAGGGACATCTCCCGAAAAGGCCAAAAATCAGAAAGTTGTGGGGAAGTTACTGTAAATTCCACTTGGCACATCCAATTTTGATCATACTTGTGGCATTGTAGAGAAGAAATATTAGAGAACTACAAAAAATAAAGTTTCATACCCAGAAGGGATGAAACTTTGGAGATACAACAAAAGAAATATTGTTTAACAGAACCACCTCAAAATCAAGGTTCAAAAGTGATACTTGGCCAACATGCCACCCAAAAAGGGAACTTCCACACCAAATAAGCCTCTAGATAATTCTACATGGAATATTGATGAAGGTGAAGAAATGCGTAGGGACATAAATGATTTTAAAAAGAAGACAATAGCAAAAGATGAACTACAAGAGATGATGGAGGGTTTAAAAGGGGAGATCATGGAAGGATTGAAAATTTTCATAATAGAGAGGACACCTGAAAGTGAAAATGTATCCCAT
>ML787898.1:94539-112677 GCA_009831015.1 Picea engelmannii | reverse complement strand
AAATCTACAGGTAGATCTAAGTCTCTAGGAAAATCTTTGAGGAAATGTTGGAAGTGTGGTAAAATAGGGCATTATAAGAAAGATTGCAAGTCTAAGAAGGTTGAAAAACCAAAGGGATCTGATAGTACCTCTTCCACAGAGGCAAAAACCTCCACTGAATAAGGAGGTGATGTTTACCTGACATCTACAAGTACACATGTAGATCATGATGTATGGTTGATCAACTCAGGTGTGTCATACCATATGACTCCTCACATGGAGTGGTTCTCTGAATATGAAAAATATGATGGTGGTGATGTATTCCTAGGAGATGACTCGACAACAAAAATCATGGGATGTGGAAGGGTTAATCTGTTGCTAAAAGATGAAAGGATTAGAACTCTCCTTGGGGTTATGCACATTCCAAAACTTGCCAGAAGCCTAATATCTGTAAGCAAGTTGGATGATGCAGGAGTGGATACTATATTTGGAAATAACACTTGCAAGATGGTACGAGGAGCAATGGTGTTGATGAGGGGAGTTCGGTGTGGAACTATGTACAAGTTGTTGGGAAGCACTTTTACTAATGGGTGTAACCATTCTATTGTCCCTGAGCAGAGAAATGAAGGAGACAAGACCAATACTGTCCCAAAAAAGAAGACCGTGTTGTGGCATCAAAGACTGGGGAATATTGGAGAAAAGGGCCTTCGAACACTACACGGTAAAGGTATGGTTGAAGGTATGTCTAATTGCACTCTGTATTTTGGTTTCTGTGAACATTTCATATATGGAAAACAAAATCGAGTAAGATTAACATCTGGTGCTACAAGAGCAAATGGGATATTAGAGTTGATACACACTGATGTGTTTGGATCTGTTCCTGTTCCATCCCTGGTAAATCTATGTATTTTGTTTCATTCATAGATGATTTTTCAAGGAAGGCATGGATTTATTTTCTTAGAAAGAAATGTGAGGTATTTGATAAATTTAAAGAGTTTAAGTCTTTGGTAAAAAATCAGACAGAGAAGAAAATAAAGGTATTGAGAACAGATAATGGTGGAGAATTCTACGGAAATGAATTCGAAGAATTCTATAAGAGGTGTGGTATAGCAAGGCAGAAGACTACTCCATACACTCCTTGACAGAATGGAGTTGCAGAAAGGATGAACAGGACACTGATGGAAAACGCAAGGAGCATCCTTAGCGGTGTCAGGATAAGACAAGAATTCTGGGTAGAGGCAGTGGGTACAACATGTTACCTGGTCAATCGATCACCTTCATCAGCAATGGATGATAAAACTCAACACGAGGTATGGTCTGGAAAGAAACCCTCTCTTCAACATCTTAGAGTGTTTGGTTGTGATGCTTATGTACATGTTCCAAAGGAAAATAGAAGTAAGTTGGATAAAAAGGATGAAAAGTGTATCTTTATTGGTTATAAAGATGGTGTGAAAGGCTATAAGATTTGGAACTTAGAAACCAAGAAAATTGTTTACAGTCGAGATGTTGTTTTCAGAGAGATAAAAGATGTGTCCAAACAAGAATTCCTACCAACGCAAGACGAACTTGAGAAAATAGAGCTTGAGTTGGATGATGCAAAATCAGAATCATCTGAAGAAGAGGAAGCAGAAGAAGAACAAGAAGAACCTCATACCCCAGTATTGAGGAGATCAGTGAGAGATACAAGGCAACCAGAAAGGTATAGTCCACTTGATTTTCGTTCCAATTTTTCTTTATCTATTACTGATGATGATCCCAGAACTGTCAGGAAGCAGTGAATTTAGAGGATAGTAAACTCTGGAAGAAGGCCATGGTTGAAGAAATGGATGCCTTAGATAAGAATGAGGCATGGGATATAGTTGAGTTGCCAGATGGAAGAAAATCAGTTGGTAGCAAATGGTTTTTCAAGAAGAATTTTAATGCAAAAGGTAAAGTCGAGAAATACAAAGCTCGGTTAGTAGCAAAAGGTTATTCCCAAGTAGAGGGAATTGACTTTGGTGAGATTTTTTCTCGTGTTGCTAAGTTAACTTCTATTAGATTTCTTTTATCTATTGCTGCTTCTTTTGATCTTGAAGTGGAACAGATGGATGTGAAGATAACATTCCTACATGGGGATCTGGAAGAATAAATCTACATGAAGCAACCAAAAGGCTTTGTAGTGAAGGGAAAGAAAGCGTTGGTATGTAAGCTAAAGAAGTCACTATATGGTATGAAGCAATCACCTAGGATGTGGTACCAAAAGTTTGACACATACATCCTTGGATTGGGATTTGTAAGAAGCAAGGTTGATCACTGTGTATATTCCAAGCAGGTTGGTAATCACTTCATTTATGCAGTGTTGTATGTTGATGACATGTTGTTGGTAGGAAATAACATGGATGTTATCAAGGAGGTGAAATCACAGCTATCCTCCAAATTTGACATGAAGGATCTCGGTGTTGCTAACTTCATTATGGGAATGGAGATTAAAAGAGATCATGAAAACAGGAAACTCTAGTTGAATAAGAGAAAATATGTTGAGACGATATTGCAGAGGTTTAATATGCATGGAAGTAAACCGGTCAAGGTTCTTATTCCTATAGGTGTAAAGTTATCTGCAGATCAGTGTCCCAAGACATAGGAAGAAGAAGAGGACATGTCCCATGTTTCGTATGCCAGTGCAGTTGGTAGTTTGATGTATGCAATGGTCTGTACTAGACCGGACATTGCACATGCAGTGGGAGTTTTGAGCAGGTATATGTCAAAACCAGGGAAGGAGCATTGGACAACAGTAAATAGGGTCTTCAGGTATCTTTGTGGCACTACCAGTTATGGATTGTGCTACCAAGGAAGACCAAGATTGGACATAGTGGTGGACATACATGGCTTTGTTGATGCAGACTAGGCTGGAGATCTGGATCACATAAGATCTACAAGTGGGTATGTGTTTAACCTATTTGGAGGAGCAATCCATTGGATGAGCAAAAGACAGGCTGTAGTCGCACTCTCAACTACAAAAGTTGAATACATGGCAGCCACTCATGCAAGCAAGGAAGCAGTATGGTTACAAAGATTGTGTTCAGGTATTGGGTTGGTACAACAAGAAGTGAGATTAGATTGTGACAGTCAGAGTGCAATATTTCTGGCAAAGAACCTAGCTTATCATTTGAAGACAAAGCATATTGATGTTCAATATCACTTTGTGAGAGACATTGTTGAGGAAAAGAAGGTGTTGCTGGAAAAGGTTGACACTTTGAAGAATGTTGCAGATTCATTGATAAAGTCTGTAAGCACAGAAAATTTCCCCTAGTGTAGAATAACAATGGGCATTGCTTCCCTGGATTGTTGACTATATAATATTGGGACCCCTGGATGCAAATAAAAACAACAAGTGGGAGAATGTTGGGTATGTGTTATATTCTTTGCATGTGTGTGTGTGGGTGCATCAGATTCAACAATTGCATCTGTCAATCCCTCGTAGTAGTGCTCTGCTTGTGTCGTGTGTGCTGGGCACTTTCCTAGGGGGGTCCCAGGGGGGGTAGGTATGGCCCCCCTAGTTATTCACAACGTTTGAGGCAGCGTCCAAAATATTTTTTGAGGCAATTTTTGCTATTTTTAGCGAATTTTTCTATTTTTAGTGGTTTACTAAAAATAATCTTGGTTTTAGGGATTAGGGTTTTGGTATCTATGAAATACCTAAAAGCATTGTATATATTGTATAGTGAATGGTGAAATTCGATATAATGAATATAAGAAAGGTTTTCCCGATTGAGGGTTTCTGGTATAAATCTCTGTGTACTATGTGAATGAGCCATTGATTAAATTTTGTTTTTCTTAAGAATCTATATGCATTTTTACTTCACAAGTTTAAAACTTACATCCATTACCAAAGGTTTCATTCCTTTGGCCATGTAACTTCGTGTGGGATTCCTTAAAATATACTTATCCAAATATTACCACCCCTCTATGATATCACCCACATTATGTATGTTAAAAACATTATTTAAAAAAAATATTTACCCATTAAGATGTCATTGTTGGTTTTGGAAACTTGTAAATGGTTTCATAAAAGTTAGTGGTATATCAACTATTGCACCTACAAAAATATGAATAAATTTGCCTCTAGTCTATATTGGCATTGTGCATTAACCACTGAATCACATCTAATAAAGGAAAAAAAAATCTTCAGTTGTTGCATTGTGTAAGCCAGACCTATGCACTCTATGGTTCATCCTTATCTTGTCAAATGAATCTTTCCCCAAATTTGAATCCATGACTACTAGATAAGGGAGAGCATTCTTGTATATTTTTAAAACTTGACCATAATACTTATTTTGTTTAGAATTATGTTGAAGATGGTATTTATAAAACTAATTTTTAGTGCTCCTTCTGGTTTTGAATCTGCTATAGAGGTTGCCCCTTTTAATCATTTCCCCTTCCCCATAACCATTTTAAATTTGCCAACATTCCTTGTCATTCGACAAAAAATTCTGTCAATCTTAATTAGTATTCAAAATTATCAATTCAATAAAAAACTAAGTGCATCTTATCTTTGAAGGATCAAGGGAAAATTGGTGATTTGTTTTTGTTAGAAATCAAATATTGAGTATTCCAAGCTTATTATATAAACCTTAATGACTATTTAAGAAAGTTAAATGAGTCATAGGTCTTATTCAGTTATTGGGTTGGTGAAATATAATTTCAAAGTACTTCGCATGTCGAATATCGAGGTTTGAGGTTCACTGGTGGAATCCTAGTGATATAATGGGGGGAAAATGATCCATTAGAGTTAATAATACTAATAATAAAGGTATGATGACCATTTAATGTAATGTGGATTGGGTCCACTAAGTATTCATCATGTAATAAATATGATATGACCCATTCATTAATATAGAGGCCAATAATGGTTTGGGTTAGATTTTAATACATGGATATAGATAAGGATTGAGTATTCTTTATGGGATGTCAGGTGTTGTTATTGTATTAGATAATTTCTTATTTGGATGTTTCCCCCTTGAAGAGGCAAGTGAATAAGACTTCATCCTTCCATAAAAGGATTGTTGTATGGTGTAATTTTCCCTACCTTAATATTTTATAATTTCTCACTAGATCATAATGACACCACTTCCATTTTAAGCAGAGTAGCCATTCCATTTTATAATTACTGTCATAATAATGATTTTGACAAGTATCACATAAGTTACACCCATTTCAAGTTGAGGTCTCAAAACCCTCATGGGAAAATCTTATGGTACACTTTTATCTTTGTTTATGAATTGGATTGATGTTGGACCAATACAATTGGAAGCAAGGTGGCCATACCATTTTCAAATTGGGGTTATAAAAGTGATTATGGAAAGTATAGTACAATTTACACCCATTTCAAGTTGCGGCCTAAAAACACTTGCAAAAAAATATTATGGCACAATTGTATCCTTGTTTACAAGTTAGAATTAAGCCACATTAGTGCCATTAGATGTGGAGTGACCATGACAATTTTATATTTGGACCATAGTAGAAATTTTTATCAATATTGGGGAAGTTGTGGCCATTTGTAAAGTGCAGCCTTCAAACCTTAACTACACAAAAGAGCTCCAT
The DNA here is from genome assembly GCA_009831015.1 of Picea engelmannii. Lineage (NCBI taxonomy): Eukaryota > Viridiplantae > Streptophyta > Pinopsida > Pinales > Pinaceae > Picea > Picea engelmannii. The sequence goes on along the minus strand of ML787898.1, from coordinate 107,118 downwards.
TAAATATAAGATTCTTTGTTTTCTATTTTAAAACCCTAGCTCTCATATTTATAGTGAAATACTGCATTTAAGATGGATATATTATCCCCCATCATTGAGGAATATATAGGTTTATATGCAACTCATGTGGAAGAAGCCTATCTTTTAAAATTTGCTACGAAGTATGAAGAACATAACAAGAAGTGGTTACTTGAAGTTCAATAAATTTCTATGGTACACCAACATTATGCAAATGTTGAAGTAGTTCATTCACAAATGCTACTTCTATATGACCAAGTGAAAAAGCTACATGAAGTGTATGAAGAAATACAAAGATTGGAGCTTTGTAGACATATTAGAGAAAAGTATACAAGAGACATATCTAGTTCATGGGATTTAGATGAGGACAATTGTCAATTATAGGAAGACACCTACTTTTTACTTCTCTTTGATGAATATATTCATTTAGATGAAGCCAAAATCATTAAGGATGGTCATGAAAAGGTTGTGATTACAATTTTTATCTCGAATATTATTTAATGGTAGTGTTCCTTTCATATCCACAACCAATTTTTTACCACTATTTCATGGATCCACATGATTGCAGTGAGAATTTTCCACGCATCAATAAAGCATTTGTTGATTTCATGTGTCAACATTTAGGCATCATTGTGAGCACTTGTATGATGGACCCTAGCTTATGAATGGTCCATTATGGACAAACTTCTTGGACTACTTCATTTGTAGCATCAATGACTACATGGAACTCTGGCTTATGTACATGTGCATCATAGGTATAAGAATTGGTGTCAATGATTCTCAAAGGGGAGTGTGGTTGTGGGATCCTCCATACTGATGTAATGGGAGACAAAGCCCCCTTAGGGTTAATAATGGTATAGGTATAGTGGATTTTTAGTGTAATTTGGGTTGGGTGCACTATGTTAGTTATTATTAAATAAGGCCCACTAGGTAGTTACCATGTGATAAATGCAATATGACCTATTCATTAATATAAAGGTCAATATTAGTTAGGGTTAGGGTTTACTAGCTGGCTATAAACAACAATGAAGTCTTCCTTATGGGATTCCAAATATTATTATTATTATTATATTGGATCATTCCTCATTTGGAGTTTTCCCTTTCGAAGAGGAAAGTGAATAGGACTTATCCTTCCATAAAAGGATTATTGTATGATGCTTCCCTACCTTAAGGGTTTTATGATTTAATGAAGTAAATGGGTATTTCTATCATTTCATGACTTTTTTTTTGTTAATATTCAAATATGTTAAGGATCATAACATTCATAGTCGAACAAGCTTATAAGGATTTGACTAGTGGGACCTATGTTGAGCGTCGGGGCTCATAGGTAGAATGGAGTTAAACATGAGAAATTCTAATCTTACCAAAGGTCCAAAATCACCACTTCAATTAACATTTGTGTGAGGCAATGCCATCCTTGGCCATCAATTTTTCAAGTGAGATTTGATCTTTAACATGTTATTCAATTGAACCATCATTTCCTCAAGAGTCAATACTTAACCTAGAAACACAAAGAGTAAAATATAGTGGCTTAAACTTGAATCATATTCAAATGTGGGTCCCACTATCATCTTAAGAAACAAAGTGTCAATATATAGGGCATAGGGTGTTTTGAATAATCACGATGTATAGAGAGATAATTATTGGAATCCCCAAAAAATCATGTTTGAAGATAAATGAGGAAAAAGGGCCCCAAATACATAGTGCTTGATCATTGTAATTGAGATTCCTTATTCTATCATTTATCAAGACCTACATAACTTTTGTGTTCATGATGGACTAAGCAAAATGTGCCATGATCTTATTGTTAATGATAAAGAAAAGTATTCTAATTAAATGTGGGAGACTAATATTGAGTGTAGGGGATTGAATACGAATCAAGGATTTGTAATGAGGAAGAATCAAATGATTTGAAAATCCCATCTTGCACATAGACTTGGTGGGGATTGTATTGCAATCCTTTGAAGAAAGAAATAATTCGCATCTAAATGAAAGGAAAGGGAAAATTTTATTTGAGTTCAAATTACAAACAATCAAGTACTCGGGATGCTCACTTGATCATGGAAAATTAATACTACCTTGAAGCCTAAGTATGCATCTCTAAATAGTCCCAAAGGGAAATTGGCCTGACTATGAAATCAAGTTCCTTTTAATTGAAATAGCTAGGGAGACTTATCAAGATTTGAGAAGATATAATTCTAACATCTTCCTCAAGGTTTGATTTAAAATCCATTGATCCTTTGGGGAGTAAAATCACAAGTCATTTTCATTTGAAAATAAAAAATTAAACTCCCCAAGGTCCAATGTGTGGCATTTGAAGCTATCTGAAGTCAAATTCTTCTAAAACTTAGAATCTTGGTTGAGTGAAGAGTTACCAAGCAATTTCACTTGAAGACATGATACTTGATTGATATTTTGAAAGTATTCAAAGAGTTTATGATTAAGAACATATGATCATTCTTGAATTTCTCTCATTCTATATCATTTTATTTGATGGTTCAAAGAAAAATGTCCAAATAAAAGAATTCTCTCGACTTACTAAAACTTTTAACTTGTTATTTTTCAAGAACTATGACTCAAAATTTTTAAGATAAAACCATGCTTAGTTATGGTCATGTTGAAGATTCAACATACACCTATTAAATAATGATTATAGAATAGAGACTTCTTTTGACTCAAATGTCAAATTTGAAGGATATTTCTTATGCTGAAATCAAAGAGAAGGTGTCATAGATTTGTAGGTCCTACTCATTTTTTTTCACTTTCAACACCCATGGTCATGTGGCACTGCCTTTCCTTGGACATAGGGGATAAACCAAGATATTCCCACTAAAACCATATTATTTCTCTTCACTTATGGTCTATCCATGACTATTCCCTAAGTTATAATTGTTAGAAACACAACTAATTTCAACAACTAAGTTCTCTAACACTAGGAACAAATCCAATCATGGACTTAAATCATCCCAACAATAATTTTAAAACTTAGCCAATATTCATCATTACTTAACCAACAAAACATTGCAAGTGATAGTAACATTCATCTAAGTAAAGAGGCCACATCACAAAAGCATAGGAAACACCCAAGGTGGATGACATAAATTATTATTATGAAGCATGTTACAATAATATAGAAAGGGAGTATATCCACCACTTGCAACTCATTTTGTAGAAGTAAAAATGATCCTATGCACAACTTCCTATCTCCACAACAGTTGCACAATCCAACCCCTAATTCACCCATGGATTTACCTCCTATAGATCAAGTTCCTTAACTGCAACTATCTCAATCTAGCTTTGCCATGTATTAGAAATTTGTTAGGTTTTATAAGTCCTCCATGTAGACTACATAATATTATGCCATTGTCCAAGTTGTTCATTGTACCAAAACCTAGAATTAACACCTCATAACTCCTTGTTCACCAATGATGAATGAATGAATGATCAATTTCATTTACACAATGCTTGTGTCCTATTTATAAAGGTGAGAGGCGCCTTGTCATTTCATTCTTCTAAGGTTCCTTTCATAATAACCCACACCTAAGTGGACCCAAACATGCAGTACACTCCACTTCAATGTGCATCCAACTCTTCAAATCTTCCAAGGTTTGGAGCATCCAACCCCTTAGATCCACATTCTCTCTTAAACATGCAAGATTTCCCAAGGAATCCCAAGTATAGTGCACTTGGTGGTTACAAACATAATTTCACTTAAACTATGTCCAAGATGGCACTTCTGACAATCGTTATGCTTCACATCATGCCAAGCCATTGTCCATCCATCTTTGTGATGTGTACCCAAGTGAACTATGCAATGTACCCATGGAATAAGGTATTATTTCCACCCAACATTTCCATTAACCAAGGAACATCATATACATCACCCAAGCCCTCATGAAACTTATGTAAGAAGCCTCATATGAAAACACTTGACTTACTTCCATACTTAGCCAAATTGATTCTACCAAACTCTTTATCACTTAAGCATGCCTTTCCATCATGAAAGACTACTTAATGCAATGTCATCTATCCCTATGACCTAGTTTCACAACCATCTGTTCTTGCCAATGATTGTCTTAATAGATGGGGCAAGGTGGCCATTTCCAACACTAAGATAAAGGCCTTACATCCCCCCCACTTAAAACTGTTGTAGTCCTTGACAATGTCTCCAAGAGATCTATTATTCTCCAATTTGTTATGTTGAAACTAGCACATCCAACCAAGGAAATGGAATTCCTTCAACCACTTTGCAATGTTGTTGCCAGAATCAACAAACAATTGTCCATTTCTCAAACTACTTGTTGAACTTAAGTTCCTTTACCCCGGATTCTATTACACATTACTTCTTAGATGAAAACATTGTTGTTGGTAGTTTCTACTACTGTTGTTGTTGCAACTCAACCTTCACCAAGAAGGCCACTCAACTATCCAATGTTGCACTTATCCAAACTTACTATTGCTTTAGTACTTTGAAAAATATTCCATGATTTTACATTGATATCCCCCATACCTTGAACTAGTTGGGTGATTAGTTCAATTGTCACTCCCAAACCATGAGAATGCACGTGTTCATGCAAAAAATAGTCAATTCCATCCACACTTCAATTTTTTGTACAACTTTGTTGAAAAAATGAAAGGTCTTGACCCCATCCTTAAAAATTTCAATTTTCAAGTCACTAATCCGCAACTCAATGAACTCTCCAAGGAACCAATACAATGGAACCTCCATGCCCATTTTCCCACTACTGGGTAGCAGATTTCTTTAAACGATTTCAATGAGAAGAAGAAGATGAACAACATGGACTTCTGCCACCAAAAGTTTCATCATTGTGATAAAAAAAAATTCCCTCTCCATATAAATCTTCAACAAGCTTCTCATACTTGCACATTCTCCACTAGTACTTGGTGATGGCCTCAAAATCATCTTCCTACATATGTCAGATTCAACTGGCTTTCTGAAAATTATGGATGGAAATTTATTTCAATAGAAATGGTAGCAACTAGTAGCCTTCACCCCAAACTGCCTTACAACATCTTGTGAACTACCAAGCCACATATGCTAACTCTTCACCTTCACTAAATTCTATTGAATCATGCAATACTTCCACAGTCACAAAAGGCTCCTCAACCACCTTTTCCTTTTTTTTTTTTCTTCTTGGCTAACCTCTTAACATATTTACTCAAACCATTCTTCTCAATGGGGGTTGAGCATTCTTAATGACCTCAAAGATAATCACTTCTAAGCTCTACGATGTAGCTAAAATAATGTCAAAAGTGCCCTCATATTGTTGGTCTTCACAATTTTGAATTGCACCCATCAAGGGATGAAATTCTCTAACCCTTCCTTCAACTGATCCACCATCTTGCAACTAAGATTTTTGCTAAAAGAGTGCCTCCATGCATTTCTCAAACCCAACGCTTAAGTCATTTTCCACTAAAAACTTGGCATCCTTTTGAATTCCCTTCTCTAGTGAACCATTCTTAGTGCCACAAGCTATACTTTGGTGAGTTACTTTTCCATGAAATCCTACAACTATTGTTGCAATGTTTCCCTACCTCCGACATCTTGCCTCTACTAGTTTACCAAAGCACACAAAGAATCAACCTTTTCTAAGACTATGTTCACCAAAGTCTCCAATGTGACCAACCTACTCTATGTGTGGATAATATTTCCTTGAACACCCAAGGTTCCTTTTTCTGAATCCAACTCTTCTTGTTTCTATGTGACAACACAATGCCTATTTATGAGCTCAACAGTTTCCTTAATCAACTTTACTTTTTCCATTCTCAACTTGCTCCCCACTTCCTTCTATTCAGTATAGGAACACCATAAATCTTGGTCCCATCTAAGAACATCAAACAATTCTCTTAGGGAAAAATAACTACTTTGGAAAGTAATTTCAAAAGTCAATCCCAAGATGACTCTATGTTCATCCAATGGAGCCACCATCAAGTCTAAAACACCAATCCATTACCCAACCTTCAAAGGTGCAAAACAAATTACTCTTGCTATCACCTTCATTGATGAGTTCACCACCTTGAATGAGGCCATGTTTCTCTTAGTGTTATGATGAAGTCCTTTATCAACTCATTCACTTACAACACTATGGGTTACATTGGTGTCTACCAAGGTTGCCATCTTCAACCCTTCAACTATCACATTCAAAAAACAAAGTTCATTCCTACCTTCACCTTGTAAATCATGTTCTTGACCTCCTATCACAAGATTTCCCAAACTTTCTATCAAGGAACCTAGAACCTCCAACTCAACCTTTAAAGTCTACTGCACTTGGACTTCTAATGCTTCCAACTTTTCCTTCAAAGGACAATTTATAGAAAAATGGTCCTAGTAACAAAAGAAACAAACAAAATTCTTACCTCTACACTTAAGCATTTTCTACTACTTTCTTGATGCAATATTTCCATCATCTTGGGCATATTTCACTCCATCGAATGATGTCAACTCAGGTTGCAACCGCTCTTGTACTTGGTCTATCACTACTTCCAACCTATGAATCAAAGATTGAACCCATGCATTGGATAGTTGGGACACCTCCTCTACCTCTTGGATTAATCATTTTAACCTCACTATCATGGATTTCATCCTTTTCTTCAAAGATTCTTCCTTTGTATCTCCCATGTCACAACCTAGAATGAGTCAACTACTCAACATGCCTGAAGAATCCACCCAAGTCTTTAAGACTCACTTTTATCCTCTGCACTCCCAAGTCCATGGAACCAAACACTTACTCCAATAATTCTTCTTTCACCCAAAGTTTCTATTGCAACTTTGCCATTGTTTCACTTTAGCATGACTATGTTTCAAGATAGCCCATAGGAAGGTCTTTACTATATCTACAACTTGGTCCATGCAACCTTTAAACAAAAACGACTTACCAAAGTTTCATATAGACTAATATATCCTTGCTACCTACTACACCAAAGACCTCAATCCACTTTCATCCATTATTATCTTCAAGTCACCCTTGCAACCACCTACCAGACTTCTCGTTGAAACGTTATGTTCCTTCCAATTCTACCAAAATGTGGTAAATAGTGCCTGGATTAGTGATGATAAAAATTGTCAATGACCTGTAGGTCCTATTGGATTTTTTTTCACTTCCAACTCCCTAGGTCATGTGGCACTGTCTTGCCTCTATCATAGGGGTTTTACCAACCTGCACCTACTACAACTAGACTATGCCTCTTCACTTAGGGTTTTCCCATAACTAAGCCCTAAGGTACAATTATTAGATCTGCAACTAAGTTCAACAACCAAGTTCTCTAACACTAGGCACATGTCCAACCATGGCCTCAAAGAATCCCAATGATACTTTTAACACTTAGCCAATATTCATCAATACTTATCCAATCAGAACATTGCAAGGAACAATAACATTCATTCAAGTAAAGAGACCAATACAAAAAGTATGGGTGGCACCCAAACTAGATTCCTTAACTTATTATTATGAAGAATGTTACAAGAATACAACAAGGGAATCCAACTAGTGCCTACAACTCATTTTACGGAAGTAAAAATGGTCCTAGGAATAACTTCCTATTGCTACATGATTTGAAATTTAACTTGATCTAAAATTCAAGATCTTTTAACCATTATTTGCATGTGAATTTTTAACTGTTAACCACCTTTGTAATGCAAAATTAAAGAACATTCATCAAGCACATGAGCACATCAACATGTAAGCAAAACCATCCATGAACAAGAATTGATAACAGAGTTCACTAGACCCCTTGGCTATGTCTCTGGGCCACTTTCCAAATGGGAAGGCCGATAGATTAAGTATTCAAATGCTTACAAAGTGACTTCTGAATTATGTTTGTCATATACAGTAACAGACTTCAACAACAGCTGCAAGATGAAATTCTGAGACTTTTAAGTCTGAGCATGAATACCTTTCTATGTATCTGAAAGATTCTGTGAGCACTTTTCTGTTTGGATGCCTGAATGCAAAAACTGAAGCTGGATCTGGAATCCTTGCGAAAAAATGAGAATTTTGAGTATAAAATCGATATATTTCTGAACTGGACTCAGAATTCCCTTCTTGGCACATTTCCCAAAATCTGCCTCTGATCTGTACAGTCCATATGGCCTAGGGATGCATGCAAATCCAGAACCACCTCGATCTGCATGCAAATTCACCTCGGGCTACGTGCAAAACCACCTCGATCCGCATGCAAAACCACCTCGATCACTATGCAAAACCACCTCGAGCTACATGCCAGTCTCTACCTGCATCAAAACTCTCCTCCCCTCGGGATCCGTGCCCATGGACCATTTAAATAATGGAAACAAAACCAAAAGGGGTGTGGGCCATAGGCCATGCACCCACCCAAATCCCACCAAAATCGACACTTTATAAGGTTATCGCGCCACCTCTTGCCACGTCTCATGGCGGTGGCGTGTTGGTAGATGTGGTGGTTAGGGGGGCGGAAGTCCCGGGGTCAAACCCGCTAGCTTCTCCTCCCACCGCATATGATTTTGGCACGATTTGGTTTAATATATGGTATATATATTATATGGTTGTAGCTTATGTGAAGTCGCATATGGTTTGGTATATATATGGCGCGATTTATAACATTTGGTTGGTTTAATATATATGTTTGGCATATAGTTTATGGAGGCATATGGCATGGTTGGATTTTGGGTTATTTATATGGTTGCATATCATATGGTTGAATAACATTTAAATATCAAGGGGGCCTCGGTGTTGGCAAGGTTGAGGGATAATCCCTTGACCACCCCCTTTTTGTCCAATCATGGGGTCATGGTGGCCTTATCCTAAGGTCTTGGGTTCAATTCCTATAGCCCCAAATTACACATTTTTTAACCATTTCTAACCATTTTTCACCATCTTTGATGAAACTTCAACTGCTGATGTCTTTGTCATCTAGAGGTTGTTTTTCCCGAAACGAACGTCACCGAAAAGTTATTGACGAGCTCTTCCACTTTGTAAACTTTACTTTTCATTTTGAATACTTTAACTCTATCAAATTTTGAGATGATCCACCTGGATCAAACCTTCCCACTGGAAATCTTTTTGGCCACAAAGTATGAAATCATTCATAAAGTAAGTGAGGACATGTTTGTCTCACTTGTCCTGTATCACCAATCCATTATTCCTGGAACCTGTACATCTGACTCAACACTACAACAATCAACACTGCATTGACATTGTTAAGTACATTAATCACATTCTTAATCACATCTTCATTCAACATTTTCAGACCCAACCACATACTGCTGATGAGTAATAAGCTGAATATAAACATTGAACATGTGAAAGATATTGTACCCGAACCATGCTGACTTTTAACCATAAAAACACTATCAACCAAAACAGGTGCATTGTAGTGAAATGACACTTCCTTTTCATGCTTAGGATTCTTTTCTTCCTTACATTGTACAGACATAAGTGTCAAATTCCGACTTGCATTAACAACCCTTTTTAATTGTTGTGTAGTGCCCAATGATTTGTCATTTTTGAAAGAATGTGAATGGACTATGTACTCAATTCCTTCTTTAAACAAGTGATACTGATTATGTTCTCGATAGAAGATCGCTTTTCGATCATATAAGTACGGACTACCCAACACAATTCCACAGATATCTAGTGGGACCACATCAAATTCAACCTCATCTGCAAACTTAGATGTAATTGCAAACTTAAGATCACATTGTTGTGTTACTTGTAATATTTTATCTTTGCATACCCAACCTAATGGATAAGGTTTCTTGTGTGGTTTTGTTGTTAATCCCAATTTCTTAACTACTTCTTCTGAAATAAGATTAACTTGAGATCCACTATCTATGAGTGTGTCGACCTTTGTTTGTTTTGTAATCACTCTTATATGAAACAATGCATTCCTCTTTCTTTCCTTAGAATTGTCATCATCTTTAAAAGTAGAAGCACATGAAGAACCAATGTTAGAGTCATTATCAACAATAGATTTACCTTTCACACCTACGATTGTTATATTTGTTTCGTCCTTGCAATCTGATCTAGGTCATCAACGATAACCGTGGTTGTTTGCTTCCCCTTCCAATCCTTAAACCACTTCGGCTTCATTTCAGGATGTAGCTTCCAACACTTTGCCTCTTCATGCCCTTGATTTTGACAATGTGAACATGTAGGTCTCTCATCACCCTTCTTCATTGTAGCTGCATGTTTAACTTTCCACTTTTCCTTGCCTTCTTTTTCCTGGACGGATTCAGCTGAAGAAACATCATGAACACTCTTCCCTTTTGACTCAAAGTGAGTTGCTTGAACACATACCTCATCAAGGTTAGTCGGATTAAACATCAATATCATATGACATAAATAACTATGCAATCGTCCTATATATTTGAGAAGAGTTTCTTGAGTGTAGAGAGGTATACCAAGTACCAATGCTCTTTTTCGAAATTCTTGTGTGTATTCTTGCACACTTTGTCCCTTACTTTGCCTCAAATTCTATCAATCCATCATATCTTGCTGCATATACCCTAATGGATAAAATTGTTTTTTAAGTGTTGAAATGAGCTCATACCAAGAGGAAACGATTTTGCCTTTTGTGGCAAGATCCTCTTGAGATCTTCTCTCCCAGCAAATGAGAACAGTCCCTCCAAGTCGGAGAGAAACCAACTGAATTTTAACATCATCTTCAGTAAACTTTTGAATCCTACAATAAACTTCAATTTGATGGATCCAATTGTCCAGTTTTTTAGCATTAAGCTCTCCATTATACATAGGTAATTCAAACTTAATATCAAGCTTTAAATGAGGCATATTAAGATCAACTTTTGTTTTTTGCTTTTCAAATGGAGAAGGAATAGAACCATCAAGAAAAGATGGAGAAGTTGGTGGGGTTTTAGGAGCTTCCTCGCCACCTCATTTTTTATCTTCTATATGAGATGGTCCACCTTGTTCACCTTTCTTTTGATCTTGATAGAGCTCCTCTACCATTGTTTGCATTCTCATGAAAGTTTTCAAAAATTCCCCTTCAGAAGGGATAGAAGAAGCTGCTTCTTCTCCTTTTGGTGAAGACATCCTTCCTCTCCTTGAACCAATCTCTGGATCAAAATCTTCAAGTTCTCCTTCACCACGCTGAAGCTTGGATCTTGTTAACATCAACTCACAAAGCAATGGTTAACTTCGCTCTGATACCAACTTGATCTGAAATTTAACTTGATCTAAAATTCAAGATCTTTTAACCATTATTTGCATGTGAATTTTTAACTCTTAACCACCTTTGTAATGCAAAATTAAAGAACATTCATCAAGCACATGAGCACATCAACATGTAAGCAAAACCATCCATGAACAAGAATTGGTAACAGAGTTCACCAGACCCCCTGGCTACGTCTCTGGGCCACTTTCCAAATGGGAAGGTCGATAGATTAAGTATTCAAATGCTTACAAAGTGACTTCTGAATTATGTCTGTCATATACAGTAACAAACTTCAACAACAGCTGGAAGATGAAATTCTGAGACTTTTAAGTATGAACATGAATACCTTTCTATGTATCTGAAAGATTCTATGAGCACTTTTATGCCTGGATGCCTGGATGCAAAAACTGAAGCTGGATATGGAATCCTTGCAAAAAACTGAGACTTTTGAGTATAAACTCGATATATTTCCGAATTGGACTCAGAATGTCCTTCTTGGCACATTTCCCAAAATATGTCTCTGATCTGTACAGTTTGTATGACCTCGAGATGCGTGCAAATCCAAAACCACCTCGATCTACGTGCAAAACTACCTCGAGCTGTGTGCAAATTTACCACGGGTTGTGTGCAAAACCACCTCGATCACTGTGCAAAACCACCTCGGGCTACGTGCTAGTCTTTCCCTGCATCAAAACTCTCCCCCCTCGGGATCCGTGCCCATGGACCATTTAAACAATGGAAACAAGACCAAAAGGGGCGTGGGCCATAGGCCACACGCCCACCCAAATCCCACCAAAATCAGCACTTTATAAGGTTATCGCGCCACCTCTTGCCACGTCTCATGGCGGTGGCGCATTGGTAGATGTGGTGGTTAGGAGGGAAGAAGTCTCGAGGTCAAACCCGCGGGTTTCTGCTCCCACCGCATATGATGTTGGCACGATTTGGTTTAATATATGGTATATATATTATATGGTTGTAACTTATGTGAAGTCGCATATGGTTTAATATATATGTTTGGCATATAGTTTATGGAGGCATATGGCATGGTTGGATTTTGGGTTATTTATATGGTTGAATAACATTTAAATTTGTTTAATATATGGTATATATATTATATGGTTGTAACTTATGTGAAGTCGCAAATGGTTTAATATATATGTTTGGCATATAGTTTATGGAGGCATATGTCATGGTTGGATTTTGGGTTATTTATATGGTTGAATAACATTTAAATTGGTTTAATATATGATATATATATTATATGGTTGTAACTTATGTGAAGTCGCATATGGTTTAATATATATGTTTGGCATATAGTTTATGGAGGCATATGGCATGGTTGGATTTTGGGTTATTTATATGGTTGAATAACATTTAAATACTAAGGGGGCC